>CAJHQQ010001745.1:50000-83850 GCA_905132885.1 Moricandia moricandioides
TGTTTCTGCTCTGTGTGTAGGAACTCTTTTTAAAGCTAACATGGAAAGATCTCAAGAATTATATGTCAAGTGGTAAGATAAGAAAGCACCTTGTAATATCGCTTTGGAAAGAATCTGAAAACATGTAGGTCACATATAATGGTCATATAGTCATATGTCTTTTCATGTAGTGTAAAATTACAGAGCAGAAACAGTAAATAAGGTCGCGACTTGTACAGTACCTATGTTCTTCCAATGAAAACAAGACTTCTTAAATGTAAAAAGCAAAAATTACAGAAAGAGCTTATCTTCTTGTATCATTGTTGTCTGATTCCACATCAATAGATACTGACAAAAAAGTATTTTCTTAAAGCCGCCATACATGATCCAAGTCAAGTGGAAGCAGAAAAATCAAAGTCAAGAAGAGCATACCAGTTTATGATCGCCTCTTATCTAAAGTCTGTTTAATAAAATACTAAAAGTCTGTCATCTTTGATAATTCAACTTGTGTGGGGGTATTTATCTATCAAGTTGTGTATAAAGAGAGGTCTCAAACAAATAACAATCAACAAAAACAATTTTTCTTTTGAACTTTTCTTCTTACTTTTTTTCATTTCTCATGGACAGATCTCAAGAACTCTATGCCAATGGTAAGGAAGACGCAACTGATAGTGTACATCGTTTGACTCTTTTTCATGAAATCTAATAATCATGAGTGTTAACTTTTCAGGTGACCAGAACTTAGAAGCAAACCTGATAGATGTTGAGGCATCATCATCATCATCATCTCAAACCAAGAACTATAAAAGGTGGCTCCGTCTCTCCATCTATTTGTTCTTTGTACTCTTTTGCCAACCACTTGCTACAATTCTTGGTAGATTGTACTATGAAAATGGTGGTGAAAGCACATATGTGGTAACACTTCTCCCACTCATTGGCTTCCCTGTTTTGATTCTCTTCAACTTCTTTTCACAACTCAGACAACCAAAATCAACAGATACAAATGTCAACCAGTCCCCTTCCTTCACAACCCTTGTATCAGTTTACATGTGCACTGGACTTATACTCTCTGCTTACGCTTACCTGTATGCAATTGGTTTACTCTACTTACCTGTTTCTACCTTCTCCCTCATCTTAGCCTCCCAGTTAGCCTTCACTGCCTTCTTCTCATACTTCTTTAACTCACAAAAGTTCACTCCCTTCATAGTAAACTCTTTGTTTCTCCTTACCGTTTCATCTGCCCTCCTCGTGGTTGGCACTGAGTCGCAAGACACAACCAATGTCTCTAGAGTACAGTATGTGATAGGGTTCATATGCACCATAGGTGCTTCCGCAGGGATTGGACTGCTACTATCTTTGATTCAACTCCTCTTTAGGAAGGTTTTCAGGGAGCATACATCATCAGTAGTCATGGACTTGACTATTTACCAGTCTCTAGTAGCAAGTTGTGTTGTTCTCATTGGTCTTTTTGCAAGTGGAGAGTGGAAAACTTTACCGAGTGAGATGAGAAACTACAAACTTGGGCAAGTGTCGTATGTTGTGACCTTGGCCTCAGCAGCTATCTCTTGGCAAGTCTACACTGTTGGTCTTGTGGGTTTGATCTTTGAGTCATCTTCTGTGTTCTCCAACTCCATAACCGCTGTGGGATTGCCTATAGTACCAGTCATAGCTGTCATAGTTTTCCATGATAAGATGGAAGCATCAAAGATCTTCTCCATCATTTTAGCTATATGGGGTTTCCTTTCGTTTGTCTATCAGCACTACCTGGATGAGAAGAAGTTGAAGACTTGTCATACAAACCCTGTCGAGGATGATGGTACACAAACTTGGTGAAATGTTGATGTATGAATGGGTTACACAAACAAACATAAAAAGTTGTGTGCACATTCATGCACATATCCTATATAAAAGCTCTTTTGTGTGATTTTGTGATGGTCCATGCGAGTGGGACACATGTCTCTATGTACAGTTTGAGTTCATTTAAATATTGCACGACTCTGGTTTAGTTTTGAACAAGATTATCCCACCACACAGTAAGCTCAGTAACCTACTTCAGAACAGCAAAACTTCAGTAATTACAACTTGAGTTCATAGCAACCAAAGACGAGTAGTGTAGTATTACGAAAATGTGACTCAATCATGTATATAAAGTGCAGGTTTGTAGATATTCTAAGCCATTGTAGCAAATCTATGTGTGAGGATAGTTCCCAAAATCAGCTTACATCAGGCAGCCAACATAGTGAGCCCGAGGGTACTTCTTTTGCAGTTGTGGCCATTGAACAAAGAACTGATCAGCCATCCTTAACTTATAGAGCAGCAATCCACTTAATGAGAGCTTCTTAACTCTTGCTACACTCTCAACATAAAAGATCGATGACCATCTAATTCCCAGCACCTGTAACCAAAGATAAAACAAGCACTTGATGAAATACTACATATAATGGAGAAACCGTTACAAAGAAGAATCACATCAAAACACGTTTGCCACAG
This sequence comes from Moricandia moricandioides, assembly GCA_905132885.1. NCBI lineage: Eukaryota > Viridiplantae > Streptophyta > Magnoliopsida > Brassicales > Brassicaceae > Moricandia > Moricandia moricandioides. Next base: position 52,470 of record CAJHQQ010001745.1, read on the forward strand.
GTCCATTTAACGGCATCGAATAACTGAGTATTACAATAGTTCTGAAGTGTGTATACCTTGAACAAGAAAGCGATCACACATAGAGGAATACAGGTCCCAGGACCATTGCAAAGAATCTGAAAAACATGAACCAAACAACCTGTTTCAAATGTTGTTATGAAGAAGTCTTTACGAAAAAGTTAAAAGCAGTCAGATAAAGATGATACCACTTGTGGTCTGATCTGGATCATTAGCCACAAAGCATGAAAAATAGCAACAATAGTAGTCCAAACAGAAGTCACATAAGACTGACCAACTTCTCTACTCCGGTAAATTTGTGTGAACTGTAAGGATGCATCCTTAACAGCAGGCTATATCACAGCCATATAAATCATAACTAATCAAGAATCATCCAGTGAGTGATGCATTATCAACAACCCAAAACCTACCTTGTCATCTAGAGAATCTTCAAAGCGACGAGCTTTCTGGAGACTCATGTTATCAGTAGCAGCAGCAATGTAAAACCTGGGTGTATATCTATCCTTGCGCAAAACAGAGAGGAGACTCAACATCTCTGCCGTGTGCCCTCCTGATCAAAACAACATTTAACGTTAATCAATGATTATGAAACATTCACATGGTTATTCAATCGAAAAAGACACAGTTATTAGAAACTCTTCTTACCAGAACCAAGGACAATAAGTGTACTAAAAGAAGGTGAAGCTCCTTTGGGAAAAGGTTTGCCACATCGGTACAAAACATAAAGCACACGAACCATTAGAAAGATTGACAAGACGATTAGGAAGGAACCGAAGTTGCATTTGGAGATCATCTTCGAGTAAAAGCAGCAATGGTGTTCCTCCATGATCCTGATAAAAGAATCTAACTTTTGGATATTCGCTTCAAAATTTGAGCTTTCAGTAATAAGACATATAATTTCAGATCTGAAAATAGAGAAAAGATAATAGCAAAAAAAGATCCATTTTCTTACAGCCGAAACAGAAGGTCTACGACGGAGGCGGGAACTCCGGCGGTGACGGAATCGACAAGGATTGGAGTTGATTTTTCAATGGTCACCGTGTTTTTCACTGCTTACAATACACGTGGCGTTAGCGCGTGACTTATCTTGTAGTATTGCATTTTGTATTGTACAAAAGTGGCATTCTTTAATGTCAACCTAATTTAAGAGCAAGTTTGTCCGGTTTAGTGAAGATATCCAAAGATATCCGATTTAGTATCGGTTAGATGCTCGAAATGCAATATTAGTTTCGTTCCAACATTACTAGAAAGGGAACGTCTAACACAACTATCTGAGTTAAGACCTCTCGGATAACATTACTTTCAAAAGATCATTTCTTTTTCTCTTTGATTCATTTTCAGTGTCTTTGACATTGTTGATGATAAAATACCAACCCAGTTTCAAAATGGGTTCACATTTCAAACCGGTGACGAACATTCTATCTAGGTTTACTTAGGTTTTGGTTTATGTAGCTAGGGGCGGACGTAAGAAGATTTAGGGTGTGGCATGTATCCCACACAAAATATTGTTTTTCCTTTAATAATTACCATAAATTTTATGTATAGTACTTTTGTCTAAACATTTTTCACATTATATGCCCCATACTATATAAGGGGCTGCATCCGCCCCTGTTAATGTAGCTAAAGAAAAAGAAACGTTAAAACATGCTTTGAATTATACATGGAGCGAGCATTTAATCACTACAAAAAGGATGAAGAGGAATGGATGATGAATCAGACTGATGGAGAAAGTGATTGGAACACCCATCTCCTCTTCTCAACAACCAGGTGTTATTGACACGATAAAATTAGGTGGATACCTGCTACTTCACGGATATAAATATTATATGAAATATATATATTAAATATACAATAGCATAAATTTTGAATATAACAACTATAAATATTAAAATATATAACTTTTATCTCTAAGTAGTTCGAAAAACAAAAGTATTGATACTATATTTTTAAAACGTGAAATTTACTGATAATTTAATAGTTTTAATCTAAGTTGATAAAATAATTATTTTCACAATTTTGATCAAATGATTAATAAACCCATGATCGGTGAACCAAAAAATCTATTTAAAACACTTTATAAACATTGTATTATATCTTATATATCACATTATTTAACTTTGATGGAAAGTAATTCTTGGTCGCAAAATTTCCACAAGTTTGATGCAAAATAACTGATAAAGCCGGTGAAATTACATATAAAATTATCACATTAACTTTTCCAACACATATTTTATATTTCTTCATATTCTTTTCTTCGGCCTCTTCTTTTTTTTTCATTATCATTTATTTCTTTTTTATCACATTTAACATGCGTTACTAATGTTTTCATCATTTTCTTACTATTTTATCACATTGCCTTATCTACCAAAACTATACCATGGTCTCTTTGATTTAAATGCAAAATATTTTATAATTGTAATGTCCTTACATGTTCCGTTGAATATAATCTTTCAAATCTCCGAGCTTGTATATTGAACGCTTAACATATATGTATTAGGTGTACATATATACCACATTGCTTTTAGTTCTTTTTGAATTCAATACATAATGTTTTTTATTATACATGTTTCATTGTTCTCCAAATTTTCTAGTTTTCTCTTATAAATGAGTTATATGTTCTTATAAATAATTTGAAAATTCTGATAAATGATTTCATAAGTTATGATAAATAATTTTATAAATGTTTTCCAGATATTTTAAATTGATTTATAATTAAAACATATGGACTTTATAAGACATCAATAGTTTTTATATACTTATACTGAATATAGTGTCTTATGTAAAATATAAAATCATTTATTGATTTTTTTATATATTTTTTATTATTCTATTATATAGTTTATAAGTAAAAAAAAGAATTGATAAAGTATTATTACGCTTTCTATAATTTTGATAATTATTTACCATGAAGCATTTTTATAATATTTTTTAGATTATTTGGCAAGTGATATTAATTGATTTTAGACTTACCTTTTATTTTTAGATATAACTAAGTTAAATAAAATTTACAATATACCGATCAATCAAATTATAACAATTTCTTAAAACTTCACTAGTGATCGACATGTAAGCAAAAATCACTTTAGTGACTTCTCTTTTAATATATATATAAATATATATATATATATAAATTTATATGTGCGGATGTTGAATTAAACTGAATTAAGAAAAACAAAAAATATTAAAAAAATTAATAAAATATGAGCAGGATAAAATGACTTTATAATTTAAAAATAAAATATGTTGATTCAAAAATTTAATTAAAACCAAAATAAATACTAATTATCCGAAGACACCAAACCTTCCAGATATTCGACTACACGTCATGGTCACCTACAAGAAGAGATAAAGATGAGTGAGTAGCAGAAGAGTCACTCAGTGAGGTATATGATACTAGACACACAAATCAATGACTAAGGGGCTGACTGGTGTAACCACAGCGGTTGCGGCTGCGGTTGCGGATGCGGATGGTTGCGGTTTTCTGCGTTATTAAGAGATTTGGACGACTCGTAAAGCGGTTAAAAATTGTTGCGTTTGCAAAATACTTATGACTGATTAACTACCAAATCAAGCAGCGGTTAAATATAAATGAACAATATTTATATTTTATATAATTAAAAAATATTGAAAATCATATTATTATAATAAATAGAAAAAATATATTTATAAAATTATAATATATTTTTTTAAATATAGAAATATTTTTGAATTTTAGAGGTTTATAGCGGTTTAAAGCGATTTGAAACGATTTATAGCGTTTTGTATGATTGTTGCAAAACGCCAACAGCCGCTACCAACCGCAAAAGCTACGTTTGCCGGTGGTAGCGGAAAATCCAGTCACACCCTAAGTAAATAAAACTTACACGGTTAGGTTAGGAAAATAGGGGGGTTTAGGATTAATAATAAAAATAAACTAGAACTTGACCCGCGCCCCCGCGCGGGTGTTTGATTTAAATTATGTTGAACATAAACTTATAAATTACAAGTTTTTTTAAAAAAACATATATATTTTTTATGTTTTGTAATTTATAAATAGAATAAATATATTTTAATATATATATATATATATATATATATTTGATAATAGTTTTTTTTTAATTTACAAAAAAAATGTAATTTTTGCATTAGTTTTCTATGAATCATAATTAATTTTATGATATTTTTTTCTTGAAAATTGTATTATTGAAATGTTTATATTTGACTAAACTAAATAAGGTAATACTATATTTAAATATTGATTTATATAATATGTATATATATATAAATATAAAAAAATGTAAGCTATTGTAGTTTACCGTCCGAACATAGTATTAAAATTTACTTTATTTTATATAAATAATTAATATGTCAATTATTGATAGACTTGGGCTTACTCAAACTATACATAAAATCTGGCTCATATTAATATTTTCTTAATGTTTACTTGTTCAACTAATTACTCCGGGAAAATAAGTGTGTACCTTTTTGTTATCTCCACTTCTCGTTCTCTGGCGTTCGGTGTCTCTCACTCTTTTATTTTGTTCTTCGTGTCGCGATGACGAAAAAATTTAGAAATCAAAATACAGTATCCGAGGAAGACGAATTAAGATTCATCAAAACCATTTGCTCGTCGATTATTGTATAAAAGGTTAGTCTGTTTAGATTATGTTTGTTCAGATTTCATTGTAAACAATTAGGTTATTTTAATCCTAAAAATTCTTCCAATCGTCTTAGATCTGTTATCTCTAATAGTAGATCGGCCATCACCCAAGTCTTTTAAGACTTGTAAACGAATCTTCACTCTCTGAATGCATGTAACAGCTAAATGCATGTAACAGCTAAAGTTAATGTTAATTTACAGTCTTTGTATAGATCGAAATTAAATTGTAAGATGACCACCAATTTGAATCATTGCAAGGTACCAAAAAGAAGAAAAAGGAGATGATTTGATGAAATTCATGTGCTATCGATTCATGTTATGTTACCAGCGATGAAAAAGTAATTTTCCACATGCAAGAAGCAAAGTTAAGTTTCTATTTCTCTTAAACGTTTTATGTTTTGTTATTTTCTTGTTTTTTCTAGGTTTTATATTGTTCAGTTTTTGACTTGGCTTGTTCTGTGTCTTTCGGGCATGTACTAACTTTTGTTTATTGACTGTGACACGGATGCATATGAGACACAAAGTGAAGGAAAAAATGAGACTGAAACAGAGGAAGGGAAAGAGAGTAAAAAACTTGTGTTGCATACCAGGTAGTGTCTCTTCACTTTCGTTAATTAATTTTGTGAAACAAAACTGTCATGTTTGACTACAACATGTTTAACAAACAATTTTTTTTTATTCTCAACTTTTGTATTCTTTCAGCTCATGGAGGTGTCATTGATAAGAATTGTACATGTTGGAGAAGAAAGATTATTTACCGGAGGGTCACAAATACCAAATAGAATTGCCAACCTTGCGGACCAAACCAAGGTAAGTATAATTTAAAAATGATCAATTCATCATTGTTAGAAAAGTATAATAATTTGGGGTTGTGTTAGACGTACGTGTAATTGCCGCTGGCCTGTCTTTTTATTTGCCTTACGCCTGAATTTTGCATTTCTTGATTGACTTGAATGATAGTGTTAGACGTAGTAAACAAAATATAAAAAAATGCATACTTTTGAAGATCGATAAATAAATCAATAACAACAAAATAAAATCCATCTTATTAATAACAACAGTGTTCGAGAATTTTTAAAGTAAACTTCACTTTCTTGGCGAACTGAAATCTGCAATAAAAAACTTATTTCTTAGTCATGCCTTATAAATTAATCTGATACATAAGTTGTGAATTATTTTCCAATGTCATTAAGAGAAGATTTTCAAATGACATACTTTATCAATCATTTTCTCCAAGGTTGTTGAAAATTTCTTTGAACACAACATTCATAGTTTTCTTCTGGGGCTTACCATCTTTTCCAACAATCAAAATTTTCAATTCTTTCTTTGACGTCACTCTAGATATCGCCACATATAGTTGTCCATGTGAAAACACAGGCTTTGGTAAAAAAAGCTCCACTTCCGACATAGATTGTCCTTGGCTTTTGTTTATTGTTATTGCAAAAGCCACTGCCAAAGGTAATTGCCTTCTGCGCATTTTAAAAGGCAATCGGGTGTCTGATGGTGTTATTGATAATCTGGGAATATCTACTATCTCTCCAACCTTTTCCCCAGTAATTATCCTGGCTTGAACCATAAAATCCATTACTTGAATGATCTGAAGCCTGGTTCCATTCATTAGGCCTTGTGTAGGATTAATATTCCTTAAAACCATTACAGGACAACCAACCTTGAGTCTAAAACTATGATTTGGTAAACCCAAAACCTTAATAGTGTTTAGAAAATCAGGACCAAGAGCTTCGTCATTAACTGAACTTGTATCAGAAGGATCAATATTGTATGCGCTAATATAAATCTTTTCCTCTCCTGAAACACACCAATAAAACTTAGTCAAATATTAATATGCCACGCCTAGGAACTTAAAATCAACTACTTCTTGCACTACTAGGTTGAGAGTCACAAGTGAAGCATCAAATGCATTTGTTATTTGCATATTTCCTATTATACAAAATACAAATCTCTTAAGTTATTGATTAATATATTCAACTGGATTAACTTTTGAAATTATAGATATGTTTATACCTTTGTAGGAGCTGATTTTAGCAAACCTAATCAAACAAATCATTGGTTGCCCTTCATTTTCTTCAATATGAGATTCGATCTGTTCTGCGTATTTCTCCCACAAGCAACACTCCATGTCATTCCCACTGAAATATAAGATATACTGTTACCAAACTTTGAATTAGCTATTATACAGTCAAAGATTAACAAAATATTTCTTACTTTGTATCACGTAGTCGAAATATTATTCTCTTCCGATCTTCGTTTTTGACTTGCACAGTTTGTATACCTCGCATATCAAATATTTCACCAAGGACATCTGTGAAAATATAATGGTTAAATAGTTTATAAATCAAAGAAAATCTGATGGCTAATATAACAAAAATTTCAAACGAATAACATACCAATTAGGAAGTAGGGATTCAGTTTTCCCTCATGGATATCTTCATAGCTTGCAAGATCAAGGAAGGGATTGTTGTTTTGAAAATCAATTTTTGTTATCACTGTGTCACCAATGATTGTCATCTTGTACTGCATGTTCGTTGGTCGATACTATCCACCAGCCTGTGATATGGTGAAGTTTTCGAGAAATCTCCATTCTCCAATAGGTAAGCCACGCTGAACCCGGAACATTTGACTTTTTTTGCATGAAGCATGAATCTTACCACCCTGTGCACAAGACAAACACAATATTATACTATGTATAGTTTTGAAATCTATTTATATATATGTCAAATAAAAAGTTATTGTTTCATCTGCAAGGATGCACTCAAGGGTTTCTCCTCCAAAGTTTTGTTTCCAGGAATAAAGCATCTTCACACGTACTCTCCACCCGGTTTTATAAGGCTTAAGATCCTTAAGCAGGTTACAACTCGCGTTACTTGACATTTCTTGGTTTGATTTTTTTTTGTAGCTGTGATGAGTATGAAGAAAGTTAGATGCAAAGGTATATATATATGGTTAGGAAAATTGGTGGTGACGTTAGATATTAGTAGGGAAAAAGAGTAGGATTAAGATATTGCTTTATTGTTGGGTTTGAAGCTAATTAAGTATATTCCTTTTTCCATATCCGAAAATGTTATATATTCAAAATCAATATCTAAATTAGAATGTTAGATTTGAAAAGAATCAATACAAAATAAAAAGAATCACGATAGAATAGGGAAATCTAACGATTAAAGGGTTACTTGATTGTTGGGTTTGAAGCTAATTAAGTATATTCCTTTTTCCATATCCAAAAATGTGATATATTCAAAATCAATATCTAAATTGGAATCACGATAGAGTAGTGATTTTTTAGTTGATATTTGTAGAGAGAATATCTATACAAAATAAAAGAATCACGATAGAGTAGTTATTTTTTAATTTTGTAAAGTCTAAATTTATTGTGAAGCACTTCTTTTTATTATTTTTTTATATTGTAAATGTTATCTATGTATCCAAACAATTTTTATGTATAGTGTTATCCAAGTTTCCAAACAGTACCAAAAGGTACTTCAGTTTTAATAATATAGATGAACCAAACCAAATGGTTTAGAAAAGAAAAAAGAAAACCAGATTTAGAAAATAAACCCAGGTTAGGTTACAGTGATACTGATGAACATAGATTTCAGGCAGGCATCATCACTGCTACACACTGCGAAGTGCTCTAGAGGAGATCAGTGGCTAAAGCAAGAGCTTTTCCTAATGGCACGTGAGTTTTTCATCACATGCATTCCCATAGAGATTCTTTCTTGTTACACACACATCTTCTTTACTTTTTCATAATAGAAGAGTTTCAATCACATTCAAATGATTTATACTCCCTAATGTTTCAAGAAGAATGATTTTCTAGAGACTTTTTCACATAAATAAACATTTCAAACCTTACCAATTTGGTTTCAAACTGATGTATACTGATTGACTCTCTCTTTTCTTCCTTGACTACCTTCAGTTGAATTCTTATGTTTGTATGAAATGAAAAAGACTGAGTGTTTATATGAATGCTCTCTAGAAAGCTTACGGAATCTTTAAAATCTTTCTAACTTGCTTGGTGTCAAAAGACTAGAAGTCTCTTGACTCTCTTCAACGGTTTCCCAAGCCATTATGGCTGGAGTCAAGACAGGCTTAGGGGGAACCACTAGAGCATCTAGACCTCCTTCTAACATTTCAACAACCTTTTTCACCGGTGGACGATCACATGGATTGGTCTGAATACACCACAAACCCACTAACGTCATTTTCTTCACTATCTCCTCTTCCTCTTCCATTATATGATCTTCTAATAGTCTCATATTTTCACTCCTCTCCAGATCCTCATAGATCCAATCCGGAAAGTACATTGTACTTATACTGGACCTAGAAGCTTCAGCTCTCTCTCTACTGGTCACCCCAATGAGCTCAAGCACCACCATTCCATAACTATACACATCTTACTTATGTGAAACTGCTCCATAACTCTTGGAAAACAATTCAGGAGCAATATAACCAACGGTCCCTCTCGCGTCTAACATGGATATGATGCTATCGTTTTTCTTGCAGAGCTTAGCAAGACCAAAGTCTGAGATCTTCGGACACAAGTCTTCATCTAGGAGTATATTATGTGGCTTTATATCGAAATGCACAATCTTTGATACACAACTATTGTGCAAGTAATCTAACCCACGAGCAACACCTAGCGCAATGTTGTATAATGTTTTGCAGTCCATCTTCGCTGACATATCTTCGGAAATAAACTTGTCAAGGGATCCATTAGGCATGAACTCGTAAATGATAGCTCTCTTGCTCCCTTCATAACAGAATCCAAACAGAGAGATGATATTAACATGAGATGCTATGCTCATGCTAGCTAGTTCATTTACGAAATCTTCTCCATTCTCTTTTGGGTCTTTTAAGATCTTAAGTGCAATATCTTGTCCGCTAGAATCGGGTAATTTTCCTTTATAGACAGTTCCATATCCTCCTTTTCCAAGAACATGAGCGAATGAGTTTGTCATCTTCTTGACGTCTGCATAACTATATCGTCTCAACATTACAACCGCTTCAATGTTCTTGTCATTTGAATCACGCTTTCTTCTCGCATTCTTTGCTCTAGCCACTACCACAACCGCAAAAGCAATGATCAACACAGCTAAAGCTGATGAACCTCCTGCAATAAACACAAAAAAATACTTAGATGTAAATGTACATGAATGAGCAACAGAGTTGTGGTTGCAATGGAGGTGGTACCAAGTATGGGTTTTAACTTCCCTTGAGAATTATCTGCAAATTTATCAATTGAAAATTATGATTAATAAAACCAAAATAAAACATTGCATATATATACATTTTTATAAAATGGGGAAAAGAAAATTTACTTTTGTGTCCTGCAAATGGAGACATGGTGCTTCTGTTGTTGTTTCCCGAGCAAATATAATAATTACATATATTAGTTTATCAAAGTAGAAACCAATAGTTGAACCAATATTAGAGCACCCTTATCGGGCGTATTTAGCCTGTTTCTTACTGTAATTTTCATTAAAAAGAAAATAAAAAAGAGAAAAAATACCTTGAGACGTTCCTTATTTGGAGTCAAGGAAGAAACGATTAAACGGACACGTGTTGACAAATTGAGAGGAGAGAGGAGTAGGCTTGTGTTCTTGCTCTGGTTTTGTTCTCTCTCTTTCACGAAAACATTTTGGCGTTTCCTCTTCTCTCTCACTCAACGGCGATTTTGCCTCTCTCTCTCTCTCTCTCTCTCTCTCTCTCTCTCTCTCTCTCTCTCTCTCTCTCTCTCTCTCTCTCTCTCTCTCTCTTTCTCTGTGGTTCCTCGACGAAACGGCGGTACTCCGTGGCTCGTCGACGTGGCTCCTCGATCGACCGACGACGGACCTCTCTCTCTTCGTACCTCCTGGAGTTCATCGCCAATTTCATAATCTCTCTCTCTCTCTCTCTCTCTCTCTCTCTCTCTCTCTCTGTTTTTTCAATCATGCATGTTTACAGATTAGACTTTTTCTTGTTCTGATCGGAAGTTTTATTTGTTTGTAGGTTCGATTCGGTCTGGCGGTGGGTCTTGGCAATGGCGAGGGAGCTTTTGTCGATGGCTGACTGCGAGGGAGGTCTTTGCTATGGCGAGACAACCAGTTGGTTATGCCATCCTTGCTGCTCACCAACTTAAGTGGTTTGTGACTCAGGTCTGAGTTGTGTTATGTAAAGATCTAAACTTTAAGGTTCTGTAATGATTTGGATGTGTTTGATGTTTTGAACCTTTTAATAGGTCGATAAACCGAACATAGCTTCCAATGACGAGATTTGGATACATGTAGTGGAGTTATCTGTGCTTGAAGCTACTCCACGAGAATATTATTAACCAGGTAAAGCTTCTGTTGCATCTTGCATGTGGGTTTGTTTGTTAGAAGTTGTAAAATTTAGATTTGTCTTCTTTCTGGTTAATAATATTTATGATTCAATATCGTTTTGTTTGTTGGAAATTTAGATTTGCCTTCTTTCTGATTATTATTTATTTTGTTTATGTCTTTGTGTGGTGAGATCAAGTCGCGTTTAATTTGTTCAGTGGAAAGAGAGCTTGGGAAGGTTCATCAATACGGGCATTATCAAAAGGAATACGCAGCATCACGGGTGAGTCTTTCTCTATTTCCTCTACTCTGAAATTAAAAGTTTTAGCTTGATATTGATATGGTGTAGCTTTAGGTGAACTGGTGTAGCTTTAGGTGAACTGGTGAACTGTTGTAGCTTTAGGTGAACTGAATTTACTGTAATGAAATGGTGTAGCTTTAGGTGAACTGAATTTACTGTAATTAATGGTTGCTTTAGATTATGGTTATCGGACAGTAATAAATGGAATTGATTGTCTTGTTTGTGGTAGTTCAAATTGATGTGGAGCGTTGTTTGCTGTTAGATATATATCAAATCATATAATGGAATTGATTCTCCTCTTTCTCCTCTCTCCTTGACTTCGAAAATGGATTTCAATCCATTTCAAGACTCCGCAAATTTTGTTGACCTATCTAATAGTCAACAAAATGTTGTGTTTGGCAGTCAAGGAAGTGTTTCACTCTCTTCCTCGCAACCCCCGTTCGTAGGCAGTCAACGTAAGGAGCTTCCAGCTGAGCGTAAGGAACGGAGGACGTGGACTGTCACAGAAGATATAGTGCTTATTAGTGGGTGGTTGAACACGAGAAAATATCCGGTTATAGGCAATGAGCAAAAGGCAGACTCTTTCTGGATAAGAGTTGCAACATACTTCTCGGCTAGTCCCAAGATTGGTGAGAGTGATCAAAGAGGGGTTACTCCATGCAAGCAACATTGGCACAAGCTGAATGAAGCAGTTTCCAAGTTTTGTGGGGCATATGAAGCAGCAACCAGAGAGAAAAGCAGTGGAATGAATGATAATGATGTGCTCAAATTAGCCCACGAAATCTATTTCAACAACCATAAAAAGAAGTTGACATGTGAACATGCTTGGAAGGAGCTTCGCTATGACCAGAAGTGGTGTCAACTCTCTAAAGAGAAAAATGATAGCAATTCGAAAAGGAGGAAGTTTGTGGATGGTTCACATTCTGTAAGCTCTCAGATGAATGAAAATGATGATGAAGGTCGTCCCGTGGGTGTTAAGGAGTCAAAAAGGCGTGGGAAGAAGCCGGTCATTGAGGGAAAGGAGCGGGAAGACTTTGATCATATGTGGGAACTGAAGAAGGAGGATATGATCATGAAGCAAACGCTCTCGAAGATGAACCTACTTTCCCAACTTGTTGCAAGACAAGGACACCTAGATGATGCAGAAGAAAGTCTGAAGAAGAAGCTCATAGAAGCGTTGGTGTCTGCAGGGATCTAGTGTAACTTAGCAATCATGTTTTTGTTATTATGTCTCTGTTTTGTTCTTGAAACTGACTTAATCTCTCTGTCTTCTTCTTGTGACTTTCAGGAGCGTTGGGAGTGGAAGAAGCTTGTGTCACGGACTGGTGTATGCATGTGGAGTCTTGTCTTTTACTTTTGTACTTTTCTTGTGTCACGAGCAACTAGTTGGGTCACGGACTAGTTTTGTATGCATGTGGAGTCTTGTCTTTTTCTTTTGTACTTTTCTTGTGTCACGAGCAACTAGTTGGGTCACGTACTAGTTTTGTATGCATGTGGAGTTATGTATGCATGTGGAGTTATGTATGCATGTGGATTTATTGTAATTTTGGGTCACGGAAAAGTTTTGTAACATTCTCTATATATAACAAAACAATCAAAACTAATTCACTATCCAACAACTTCATGTTCTCTCTTTTCACCATTCACAATTCAAAATTAAAAAAATATGGCTTCTTCTTCTCAAAACAATTTTCAAGATTCAATGGATGATGCACTTGATGAAGCTTTTGATCAATATTTTGAACAAACCTTTGAGACATTTACCAATCGTCTTCAAGAAGAAACAAGGAAAGAAATGAAAAAAAGAATTTATATCGAAAGAAATCGCGAAGAAGGGCATATCCATTTGTGGAATGATTATTTCAGTGATACTCCCACGTATCCCGAATATTTGTTCCGGGGACGTTTTAGAATGAACAAGCCATTGTTCATGCACATTGTTGATCGACTCTCCAACGAAGTTCAATACTTTCGCGAAAAGAAAGATGGTCTCGGAAGGACAGTCTCTCCCCCCTTCAAAAGTGTACTGCAGCCATTCGTGTCTTGGCATATGGTTCTGCGGCTGATACGGTCGACGAATACCTCCGGCTCGGTGAAACAACAACTCAGTTATGTGTGGAACATTTCGTGGAAGGAATAATCAATTTGTTTGGAGATGAGTACCTAAGAAGACCAACACCAACTGATCTTCAACGACTACTTCATGTTGGAGAGTACCGTGGATTTCCCAGGATGATAGGAAGCATTGGTTGTATGCATTGGGAGTGGAAGAATTGTCCCACCGCTTGGAAAGGGCAATATTCTCGTGGTTCGAGTAAACCAACAATCGTTTAAGAAGCGGTTGCTTCATACGATCTCTGGATATGGCATGCATTTTTTGGACTTCCATGTACATTAAATGATATCAATGTTCTTGATCGTTCACCTGTTTTTGATGACATAATTCATGGTCATGCTCCGAACGTCACTTTTTCACTTTTTCCGTCAATGGAAGACAGTACCATATGGCTTACTATCTCACCGATGGTATTTATCCGAAATGGGCAACTTTTATCCAATCTATTTCTTTACCACAAACACAGAAAGCAGTTTTATTTGCTCAACGTCAAGAAGCTGTCCGAAAAGATGTCGAGCGTGCTTTTGGAGTTTTGCAAGCTCGCTTTGCCATTGTTAAAAATCCGGTGCTCTTTTGGGATAAAGTAAAAATAGGGAATATTATGAGAGCATGTATCATACTCCATAATATGATAGTACAAGACGAACGAGATGGATACTCTCTAAATCATGTTTCAGAGTATTTCCAAGGAGAAGAAAACGGAAGTTCGCATGTTGATGATGTTATCGGTAGAGATATCCCTTCAAATATCGCAAATATGATGGATGCTCGAGTAAGAATTCGTGATAACCCAATACATCACCAACTGAAATATGATTTAGTTGAGCATATATGGCGTAAATATGCCGGTGATGAAGGCGACAACTAAGCTCGGATGCTTTTTCAAAAAATCTCGTTTATTTTATTAATCTTTGTTTTAATGTTTTATTATTTAAAAATTCATGTTTCAATGTTATCTTTTTTTTTATCTTTTAATTAATAATTTCTAATAAAATAAGTTTAATATTTTTTTATTATTAAGAAACCTTAAATAAGAGACTTGCAATGTAGGTCATAAAATATCAAAGTTTCTAATTAGGTCTCTTATTCAACTTTTCTCTTTAAGTACTATTAAAAAAAAATTAAGAAACACTAATGTGTTTCTAGGATAAGGATGCTCTTAGACTCCATGCAGAGGCGGCCCTGGCCCAAAGCAGAAGAAGCATGGGTTTCCGGCTGCCTTTAAAATAACTAAAATATCGGCCACATATTTTACAAACATTTTCTTTGGGCTAATCATCTACCTAGCTGTAGCTATACTTCCTAGTCGTGAATTTGAATTTTACCCTTTACATTTCGGCTATATGTTCTATTTTAGCTTGCAGCCTTTAGATTAATAGGACCGGCTCTGACTCCATGACAGTGTTTCTATAGAAACTAGACGAGATGATGGAGGCGATGAAGGTTTCTAAAACTTACTTTTAAGTTCCAAAGTTGTGAAATTAATGTGTGTATGCCTATATATATGCCTACAATGTAGCCAAAAAAAATCCCCTATACAATCAATTCCCAGCAAATGAAAGAGAGTCTGACCTGGTGTTATTGGGAATGGACGAGGGACAAAACGTGACGACAGAGTCAGTTGACTTAGGGCATGTCACGGTGCTGTTATTATCGTCAAAGGCATAGCTATAGGCGAGTGGGCAAGCTAGCTCAAAGTTGTCCGTGTACATCGTCCTCGTGCATCTTTGCTTTGACCTGAAGTCATTGGTGCAGCAAGTTTCTTTGGTGTTGTACTTTTTGCACGCGCTAGTGCAGCCGATTTGTTTCCCACCCATGTAGAAACAAAGATCCTCCGGACAAGTCTTGTTCAAGTCAACCACACAACCAGCGCTGATACATGTCTGGCTAGGCTGTGACGGGACCACCACTAAGGGAAGGTTGTAACCGTGCTCGACAGTGATAGTGTAGTTGCTAACTCCGTCGTAATTGATTCTAAAGTAGACATACGTAACGGCATACCAATCATATTTGCCGGGACACTCTATGATGCCTGATTCGCAGTCTCCAGAAGTAACCAGTCGAGTTGGTTGAGCAGTGCGTCCTAGCCGAGATAAGACCATACCATGAAGACTGCGCCTGTAGGGTACGCGCCTCGCCGCTTCTGAGAACGAAACCAGTGGTGGAGAGGTTTGATTCCCATGAGTAGATAACTGGCCATACTGTCTGGTTACATTTGTTCTCTATGGTAAGGATACTCCTCGACAACACTATTGTTAACAGATTTATTAATTATGATTAAAAAAGGAATTTAAATGTATAAAAAATAATATAAATGTAGAGAATAATCAAAAAGAAAACGAAACGAACCGGACACGAACAAGTGTGAAGCAATGCATACAATCAGTAGCAACTTCTTTGCCATAAGTTTATAAGATTTTTTTTAATAAGAAAAAAACTAACAATAAACTCTGATTTTCTTTTTGTTATGTTAGCTTTTGCTTCGTCCTTTTGGTTGGTAAAAGTAGGACGAAGTCTTTAGGAGCCTGTGTATGTCTATCTTCTGAACAATTAACTCAGCCACTCGTTTTTTTTTTGTTTTTTCCCGGCAAAGATGTATTATTGTTAGGATAAAAGTATAAAGTCTTTTAAGTCTTTAGGTAACAGGGGACTTAACCACCTTGGTGGATAAAGACAGTTCTGAATTAAAAACTAGGACTTGTCAAAGCCTTTTTTTTTTGGCTAAAGCATGTGTCACCTCACTTTACTCCCTATATAGATCTTTGAAAGAGCAGTTTGTGGAACGCCAATAGTATACAAACAGTTTTGGACATAAACTAGGACTTGTCAAGGCCTTTTTGGCTAAAACATGTGTCATCTTATTGGACTTCTCCCTATATACATGCTTGTCTTGAAAGTGCAGTTTGTGAACTTCAAGCCCCACCAATTGATATTTTGTAGTATTAACATTCTCTAATGAAAACGTTAATTGGTGACTTTGCAATTTCCTTCGAAAATAACCTTTTGAGTAGATCTTGAAATAGTAGATTCTGAATAATCATTAAAAGTGTCTTTGTTCAAATAGTCTGGCCGTCCATGGATCAGTCATGTCCATCAACCCAAATTTGGTTGCTCCCCATTGAGAGATGCCACCTGAATGATCTGGTATTACCAGACCATCTAATGCGATGCCAATATTAGTTTATAGATTGCAGATTCCTAATGGCGGTCACTTCTAGGACACAGGGCTCAAAGTCTACCGTAGTAAAAGTCTATGAACTGTCAACCATCCATACACCTCTGCATAAGCACGGTCCACCTCCCCATGAGGATTCAGCTGTTTGTGTTGAAAGATCAACTTCTTGTGTGACTGCCATATTCTCCACAATAGCTACAGAGGCATCATCGACTGTTGTTATTTTGTTAGACCATCAATCTTCTGTAAATTAAAAAATTGCTTAACATTTTTTTTACAGAGAGTTAAAGTGTTATGTAGCCATAAGTAATTTGTGATAGTCGCTATGTAGATTCCGAAACTGGACAGTCAAATAACTGAAATATGAAATATCCTTATATAAACAAAAACATAAAACAAAAATGATTGACAGCTGTGGGATTTGAACCCACGCCCTTTCGGACCAGAGCCTAAATCTGGCGCCTTAGACCACTCGGCCAAACTGTCATTTGGTCAATATGAAGTGATAATATTTATTAAACCACCATTTCGAGTGAAACTACCAAGCTTGCAACTAGTATGCACCAAAAAAACTAAAGTCTATAACGGAGATTTTATAACTAAACAACCTGTTGTAGTACATAATTGAAAGCATGAATCATAATTTCATCGCAAAAGAATTTGTTCGAATTTTTTTTGAGAACATATGTTGTAGATAAGGGTTTCATCATATTTATAAGCATATTCTTCTGTAACAGAGATTGGAAAACAATAATTTTACTTACTCTTTACAAAATAACATACTAGTAAAAATACAATATAAAAGCTATCTTTTTTTTTGGTCAACTATAAAAGGTATCCATCTAATCCAACTTCAGACTGATGTGATTCACGTAGGTCTGATTGTTTCTTTAATCGGCTTAATTACCTTTCTTTCTGGGATTTATGTTCTCCCAAGTCATGAAACGCTTAGCGAAGTAAAAAACATATCGAAAAAATCAAGTTTTCCCTTCATCTTGTTGCTGTGGTTGTTGTTGTTGTTGAGCTTTAAGCTTCTCAAGCTGCTTCCGAAGATAAGCTTGTTTGAGTTTCTCCCGACGATTTGTTGCCTGCTCTTGTCTCCTTTGCTTCAATTCTGTTGCCTTTTCTCTCGCTTGATTCACTTCTTGGTGAACCTCTCTGCACACACATATTTTTCATTACTATACAAGTTGATTCACTCTATAAAAGCAGAGAACTTGACTAAATGGAGAAAAAGGAGAGAGAACAATGGAATTTACCTGACCATACGCACGTGTTGACTTATATCAGCTGTCTCAACAGCACGTCCAAGTCCAGCAAATTTGGTGCTAAACAGTGAACCATCATCCTCACCATCTGCTTTCATATTCTCAGGTGGTGCGGAAATGGAACTGTTACTAGTCCTTGGTGGTTGTACATCTTCTCCATGTTCTATTCCTTTTCTGAAGAAATCCACACAGTACTTCTCCTCAGCTTCTTCATCTGAAAGCTCTCCCCTTGCAAGCTTCTCATATAACTGAGCCTTCTTCTCCAACGCAGCGTAGCTAACTGCTCCGTCTTTAACTGCTTTAAGCTCGAGCTTGTCCCTGCACTTCCCACATTCAAAAGCAGCGATTACGTCCAGAACAATTCATATCGTCCTAGATAAGTTCATTTAACTTGAGATTCTTCTACAACATGCCCAAGTTTCATACTTTTCTGCTTAACCTAAGTTCAATTTCATATAGATCAATCTAATTAAGCTTGGAAGCTCGATTATCTTCCAATCTCAATCGATTAGCAAACCCTAATCTTGCATCGAAAACCCCTAATTCCCAAATCATCTAACTTGATATTCTTCTCCAACCTGCCCAAGTTTCATACTTTTTTGCTTAATCCACGTCCAATCTCCATCGATTAACAAACCCTAATTCTCAAATCATCTCGTTTCATAGCAATTTCCCAAAAAGGAAGAATCGGACTTACTTGAGAGCGCGACCCTCGACGCCGGAGTTCTTCGCTGCAAAAGAATCTTTAGCGGCGATCCTTTCCTTGGCTCGATGGTACTGAGCATCGGAGCCCGTGAAATCCTTCGTCTGCTTAGCTTCTTCCTGAGACTTATAGAGCTGAGCCTTGAGCTCCATGATTGAGGAAGGACCCACGCCTTCTATAGCGCGATGCTTCTTCGGCATGATGGAAGATTCCGTTATCCATCCCAGCGATTCAACTACCACTCTCTTCTTCGTCTCCTCTTCGCCTCCCATCTTCTTCTTCTTCTTCGCTCTCTGAATCTGTGCAATACAGAGCTTGACGATAACTAATTATATTTATGACGTTGGGCGTTTTTGCTTTATATTGGGCCTCTTTTCGTTTCTTAGGCCCAAACTTAATCCCGCGTCATGACCACTCGCAAGTGGAGCATGTTGATGTCACCTCCCAAGAAAAAAGTTGTGTGAAATTTATTTTATTTTTCCTTATTAAGTTGATTAACTTAGTGCTAAATCTTCAGCAATTTCACCAAATCTGGACCCCTCTATAAGAAATAATAGTATGATCCCAAATTTCTTTTTTCACTTTAAACGACTTTTTCTCATTTCTTTAATTTATCATGTTAAACAGATAAAACTATTCAAAAAAGTATATCCTTAAAAAAAAACAAAGACTATACTTATAAAATTCATAAAAACGAACAAACCGAAGAAAATTTTCAATAGTATATATATCATAAACAAATATGTAAGTAAAATATGATACTAAGCATCACATCAAAAAAAAAACAATTAGGGCATGATTAATGCAGGTCTCTTAACAAGGGGTTCTTATTTTTTAAGAGACCGTATCTTAATTTTAACTAAGAAAACTTAAGAACCGTCTCTTAAATAAGAGACATAAGAGACGTCTCTTATCCGGAAAAATATATAAAAAAAAAAAAAAAAAATTAAAAAGAGGTCAAAAAAATTAAGAATCCCATCTTAAGAGACCCGGGTTAAAGATGGCCTTATACAATTGATATTGACCAATCAAATCAGTTTGAACAGATTCACAAGTGCATTACTCTTGCGACAAGGCTGAGGAACCATGACCTTTTGTTCTTGATCATCTCTTGTTACCACTTGAATGGTTTGGTCATTACTTCTTCCATTCGTGTTACCATTTTGATGATAATTCAATTCATCAAGACCAACTCTTTGCTTTTGAAAATGTTCCCATTTGTCTTGAAGTAGATAGAAGAGGACAAGGCAAGAGAGTTGAGCTGTAAACAAGATTGTCCAAATACTTGAGTCTCTATTTGATGATGTCTTCTTATGGTAAGCTCTTATGCCTGTATATATGTTTATTATGCCAACTATTGACACTATTGTTCCAAGAATCCAATGCAATAAGAACCATTTCAACCTCCTTTTGCTCCCTCTACAATATAGCCGATTAATTCGCGAGAAGTGTGAGGACTGAGGAATGTATATATAGATACATATAAATTATGTACGTATATGTACCTAGAGGGCCTGAATATACCGGTCAAGAGTTGGATCCACATGGCAGCATAAAGAGCCAGGCCAAGTCTTTGATGGTTGTTGTCAAAGGAGTTCTCCAATGTTCTTAAAGACATTATAGCTCCTATAGTTGCTAAAACCACTGCTAGTATCTGCTCATAATTTCAGAAAAATATAAAATTATGCAAAAATTTCCTCTGTGTTTTATGTGTGTGGGCATATATAATTACGGCCTGGACTATGTGTGTAACAGTTGTAAGAAACAAAGTGTTATCATAGTGTTTCCTTAGCTCCTTTCCCTTAATATTCAAGAAATCATGATCAAAGCTATAGAAAACTCAAGAAGCAATATCCTTTATAAGCTATCTATTTGAAATCAATTTCAGTGCATGTATATCTAGCTGTTTAAATTGAGTAAACTTAAGACTAACATGAGTGCTGCTTGTTTTTCATTTTTAAAAGGACCCTATATCCCTTATCTAAAAGTTTTCCCCTCAAATAGTATATCTGATATTATATTTACAGTGGAGAAAATGATTAAAGAGGAGATCTGTCATCATGAGTTTAAACTAAAGATTTGAAATATTTGTTCATTTCTTCAATTGGAGAGTGTTACAAACTCTTAATAATATTATACATTTTCCATCATTATAAATACTTATGAGGGGACTGATACTAATTAAAATACCTGGAAAATGACATGAAGGTAGAAGAACACTTTAACTCTTCTTCCATTTTCATTAGCTTTATTGGCCATCCTAATTAAGAGAATTCCCATTGGCATAAGAAATCCCATTGAAGCCCATAAGAGGATGCCATGAAGCTTTATGCTGTTTATCATTTGATTACTGAACTGTCGTTTATAAATAAAGATAAATATTTATCAACTTATACTAGTAGTAAATACAATGTATATCCAATATGTAGTGAGAATCATCTAATATATAAGCTTGTATAAATGAGGAAACAAGAACAAATAAATTTATATAGAAAAGGACTTTGTCATGTACCATGGATCCGTTGTTCTTGAGATTGCTTGGTGAATGGTTATCAATGGTGACGTCAAGAGATGAACAGATGACAAATGGTGAAGCAGAGGATAGATAGAAGATAACAGATACCAAAAGAGTTCCTATCGATTTGGAGATTTTCATTCTGATATTAATCAAACTCACACCACATTTAGAAAACAAAACCCACTCTTTGAGAATTTAAGAAAGACCCGTGATATATATATACAAATGCGTAATACTGAGGAAAAATGTGCATATGTGATGATGAGTGAGAGAGACAAATAAAGAATAATATGCATGTGATTGCTGGTGCAAAAGAGGCTTTAATGCTATGATTTGAGGGCTTAACTAGTTAAATAAATGATAATTCAATTTGATCATGGAGAGATGGGCCAAATTCATATGATCATCATAATATTAATTTTCTTTGATGTCATAAATTCAATCACCAAATCCAAGATACCATCCAACATAATAATTGTCATTATATAACAAGTCAAAAAGAGATACAATAAAAAGAAGTAAGAAAGTAGCATTTGCTTGGTTGATATCAATTTGCATATCTTCATGTAACTGAATCAAGATCACATCCCCTTTTCTTCTTGATAAGTTAGGATATGCATGCATATGTATATGTATTCTAATACAGACTCACACCCACCACTCGCATGTGAGATTTTGGACTGTGTGTTAGTTACCAAAGTGAATAAAAAGTAATAATTTTAGCTTTTCAATTTGGTCCCATAAGCAACCAAATAATCCACTTCTTCTTCGCTCCAATGATGTAATTTATCTTCATAGATTGGTAAGCTTATTTGCAAATTGTCTTGTTATGATCAATAATATACGCCCTATTTTTCATTTTCTAAGATATTTTGGTTAAAACACATAATTTAAGAAATTTTACTTTCTTAAAAATAAAATATCATTATTAATCTTATCTATTAAAACATAATTCCTGATTTCTTTTATGTGTGAATTTTTAATTTGGATCATTTTTTAGAAAGTGGCTTAAATGAATTTTGTATAAATATTTAAATTATTTTAAATTATTTTAAAACAAACAAATCAAATAGATATTCCTATATTTTTTTAAAATTACATCTAAATAAAAAATTTTCATATCTTTTTATTTAAAATATAAATGTATATTTCATTTTTTACTAAATTAAATTTTAATATTTAATTAATATCGTAATTAGTATTGTTATTAAACTCATCTAAGATTTTGTATTAAATGTGCGATGTTGATTTACTATAAGATTTTTCAATTAAATTTTTGATCTCTAACCGATAACATTGTTAATATATAATTTTATACCACATGGTTGAAAATATGCTATCAATATTTACAATCGGTCTACAAATACTATTTTTGAAATGCAATCGGTTTGTGTTATTAAATATATAATGATCGATTTAGTTTTATATTTCACTAATAGGAGTATATAACTACTTTGTAAACAGAAATGTAATCCTTCTTATTTTATGTATAGACCAAGTTCATATATTATTCACTAATGTAGCACTTCTAACTTGTTCAATTTTTAAAGTGCAATAGGTTTTATACAAATTTATATCATTAACATCAATGGCACAAGTTAAAAATGTTTATGAATTAGAAATTGTATAGGACATTGTATAAGTTACTGAGACAAAGTTTAAATCATACAAATAATTTGATTAACAGATATGTAGGGCCAAAACCTAAAATACAACTATACTCTTGATAAAGTATTTAAGATTAATATTAAACTGAATGAAATTTCCCGTAAATATCACAAAGGAGAAAAGTTAGTTTTAATAAATGTTCATGCTTTAATAGGAGATATACCACTGATAATTTAAAATAATATTTTCACTTTAGAGAATTTAGATGTAAATCATTAAATCTTTTCAAGCCTATAATCAAAATCTTACAAAAAATAATAATTTACAGCTACAGCAAAAAATCTACCGTTGTAATTCTACAGCAAAAAAGAAAAGTATGTAAAGCTAGCTTCTTCTAATCAGCCCCTAGTTTTAGTTCTTTCACATGATTGTTCGTGTCCCGCGGTGACTTCAGGTTCTTTGAGTTGATTACAAATGCATACGTCTTCCAACGATAAAACACTAACCAAACAATATGTACGATTACACTTGACAAAAAAAATTTGGTAGGCACTAGGCAGTCCAATTTATATCAACTTTTTCGTTTTACCTTTCTCTATAAGAATTTAAGAAAACAAAAATTGTGTAGAGATCCGAAGCGCAAGAAAAGAAAGTTATGCAGATATAAGACCTACGTAAGCTGCTGAAAGAGAGAGCACAGAAGATATAACATATGCCATTGTAACTATCATTGGCTCCTTCAAACCACTTAGCCTTAGGTGATGATGAAACGGCACAGTTTTGAAAACCCTACGCCCTTTTCCCTTTAAACGCTTAGTCGCCGAGTAGAACGCTACCTGCGTGCCAAAACAGACATATATTTACTTCATTTGCGTTTGCGGTTGGAAAAGAGGTTATTTTACTATTTACCTGAATAATGACAGAAGCAGCTTCCAGGATTGAAACACCAGAGGATATGAACAATGGGAAGAACATTCCAGAGCAAGCAGCCATTGCAGCCAAAGCTCCACCAAGAGCCAATGATCCTGTACCTCCCATAGACACAGATGCCCTGTATCGATTGTGAAGTAGAAACCCAAAGCAAGCTCCAGCCATCGAAGCTCCAAATATAGAAAGATCTGGTCGCAGAGATTAAACATACACAATCTTCACTTGAACTGCAATGTCTTTAACATTTTTGAAAGTAAATGATCATTAGGGACTAACCAGAGCAAATAGGAAGAACTACTATTGCCATTGCAACGAAAGCCAAGGCAGCGATACCTCCAGCCAGTCCATCAAGACCGTCGGTAGCTTTGACTAAGTTCCCCATGGAAACGAAGTAGAAAGATGTCAACAATAGGTAAAGTTTTCCCAAACAAATCAGACCTAATGGTGAAGGCAAAGGAACCAACATTTTCCTGGAAAGAATATATACAGAATCAAGAAGATGGTTGTGTAAACATCTGAACAGCCCAATCTATCAGTAGCTTGAATATAACCATGTAGATTCTTTATTCTCATTGTACGTTCATATGAAAGTGGATACGCGAGTTACCCTCATATATGCGTTGATCAGATGAGTTATAAGATGCTATACATGCCATAAGGAGATGCTATGCTTGCCCTCTCCAACCAAAACGCAAAGCATGTCCCGACCGCTCCCTGTGAGTACATGCGGATGAAACAGATCAAGAGGATGAAAATGTTTGTAACCAAAAACAAATAATAATAATATAAGAATCAGTTAAAGTACCTCCAAAAGGAGTTGTATCTTTGCAGATAAACCGTTGTTATTATCACTGGAGAGGCTTAAAGAGTCATCAACTAGACCAATCGCAGCAAACACTACAGTTACAGCAGCTGCTCCAGCGACTTCGATAGAAGAGAACTTAGTCATGACTATAGCAACAACAACACCAATTGGAACAAAGAACAAACCACCCATTGTCGGGATAGTTTGTCTGGGACTATGTGTAACTGGCCATAGTCTCCTGATTGGCTCATGCACTTTCATTCTGTCTAGCAAAGGAACAAAAAGATAACCAGCTAAAGTGACAAAAGTCGCGGATGTGAAGAAGGGAAGGGTCAAGAAATAAGGAGGAAGAGGCAGTCTAACAATCTTCCAAGCAAAAGTGTCCATAAATAAAAGCAGGAGCGTTAAAAAGACAAGAAGCCCTATATTAATCCCATATCTGATTCTGCATTTACAGAAAATCAAAGTCAAAAAAAAGAAATGAAATTTCACAAGAGACTCACACTTCACCCACACATGTATTAATGGAAAAGATGGAAACAGACATAGTAGCAACATGCCTGTGTTTTTTCCGACCTCTAGGGAACTTTCCTAGCCTCTGTGCGGTTGTTTCGGTTACCACATTCAGCCCATATTCACCATCGCTCTCCTCGCCTTCGCTTGATGAAATCGAATAAGCAGCAGCAAATATGTCACCCGAGTCAAAATCTAACGAATCCTTTTTAAAAAAAAAACAGAACATGAAAAGTTGTAAGTTTGATTTTCAGACATAGACCAGAAGAATGCTAATCCGAAAGATTACGTCATCAAAGGCCTTGACTAACACAGATCTATGTCCATGTCTCTTCAAGCTTCCTACATTGAACTGCACAGGATCCGAAACAAAAGAGAATAAGTAATATAAACATGAACATTGAGTTCCGCAGTAGTCACAGATCTTACGGAACCGAATCCTCTGAACATGTAATGTCTCTTACAATCCATATTCTTACAACCAAATGAATAATGATTTGAATGAGATGTAGGTTACCTTGAAAGAAGGGGGAGATCCAGATTGGACGACGCGGAGACGAGTGACGGAAAGGAGAGGAAGCGATTCAAGAGATCGAAACGGGTTCGGGTGGTGGAATCGGTAAGTGCTCCGACTCAACGTTAAAGATCTCATCGCATCGCGAGGAGTCCAGTGATTGGGTGAGCGTGCTCGAACGAATCTCCGAGTTTCTTTTTCTTTTTTTTTTTATGTTGCAAACTAACAATTCTCTGTGAAAAGGAAGTCCAAGGGAAAATAAATGAAGAGAGGTTTCTTTCCGACTTAGAGCATGATATGTGAGCATGAAGAGAGGTCCCACTAATATGTGGGACCCATGAACAGTGCAAGAACCGGTTCTAAAAACTATTATAGCAAGGACATTGCTAGGACTTTTTTAAAGGTTCTTAGAATATTTTACCATTAAGTTGTCATCAAGAACTTTGTTAAGAAATTTTTGGAAAAGTGTTGAATATTGGTGGGACTTTTTAGAGAGTTCTTAGGTAATAAATAAATTATTTTAATAAGTAAATAGAAATTAAGATGAGTTAAAAAAAACATATAACAACTGAAAATGAAACCTAATAAAATAAAAAAAACATTTTATTAATTTTATTGAAAATTACAAACATTTTCTTACAATAAAAAAGAAAACAAAAATCAAACAAACATCATAATAAAAACAAACACACATTCCCATTCGGTTAGCCAATCCGGACCTGCCACGTGTCTTCTTGGGACTTCACAGAAAGCTTCTAATTCTATAAACGTTTCTTCTTTTTCACACCATTAAATATTTACTTTTGGGCCGAAAATAAACAAGAACCGTGGGCTGGATACCTCGATGTTCTTGGTCTTAAATAAAAACCGGTTTTAGAGAGTTTCTTACACTGTTTGCGGGTCTTACTGACACGTAACGGCCCGTGATTGGTTCATTTTTAAATTTTTTTTTTTTTTAAACAGCAAAAGAAAAAAAAAATTAAAAACCCTAACGGGGTTCTAGGGATAAAGATGTCCTTATTATGTGGCACTGTAAGCGTATCTCATCGAATATCTATAAACTTTTTAGAACAAGAGTAAGTTCTCCTAAAGATATAACTTTTGAGAACCTCACTAAAACTCACCCATCCATTTGTTATTATCTTACTAGCTTATGTATTTAATTATAAGTAAAACTAGCCTTTAACCCGCGCGCCCACGCGGGTATTATTTTTATGAATGTATAATATTTTAAGCAATTTGTTTGATATAATTGTATTATGACTTGAACTTAATATTCAATATCCGTTACCCGATTCGGGATCTTATCCTCTTCGAAAAACGGATATTCATAGATCATGATAATAATTTTACGGATTCGATTGATCCAATTATAAATTCGGATAGCAAAATTTTAAGTCTGGATATTCAGATCCAAATATTAAATATTTAAAATTTAATTATAGTTATCTATGTATATTATATATTTTTTTTATATAAAATAACTAAAATTTTAATTTTATTAAATTTTAATGATTCTTAAGCTTTTTAAATAATAATTTTAAATAGACTAAATAGATGGTTAATAGTTAGTTTTTAATTTATTTTAATTAAAAAAACAGGTTCGGATGTCTGCGTGTTGTTGGATTTTAGTATGAATATTCTAACCCCAAATATCCGAATCCAGATAACAATTTTACGAATCCGACAAATGCATATCTGAATCCGTATATCATAGAATACCCTAGATATTTGATCCGTCCTAGACCTAATTGTATATATGTATTATATGGTGATTAATTATTTTTTTAATTTATAAATTACATTAGTTATTCTTATTAGATATATATCTTACAAATGATAATACATTGTATTTGTTTGTATATATAACCATTTATAATAAATATTGGTATGTATTTTAGTCATTAAATTTTTATGAAAAGTTAAATGATTTTGTTATTGTAAATGAATAAGTTCAGATTATAATAAAAAACTATTAACATTATTATCTTTTTTATAGTTCAAATATAGTTGGTAGCTTATATGAATATGAATAAAAATAAAACTAATTTAATGTTATATATATGTATAATTTTGTTTTTATTATAAATTTTTGAATAATACATATTCATTTTTTATGAAGTATTCAATTCTAATGACAAAGATTGTTAATGGGCTTAGCCCATATTTATTTTTTTCTTATTAAGAATTAGTGTTTGGATGCAGAGATAATATCAGTGGCATTCAATGGTAATTATTTAGGAAATGTTAGGGTTAAGTACTAAATGTACTTCAGTTTTAATAGTTTAGATTTAATTATTTAAACAGAACTATTAAAATACTAATATTATGTTTTCAAGAACTGATTTTTGAGAACTTTACCAATAGTGTTGCCAGGAAAATAAACACTCTAAAAAGCCCATGTCAAATATATCCAAATGGAGGGTTTCTAAACTACAATTACAACGAATTAAAGCCACTAAAAATTGACATATACAAAAAAAAAATGTATTATATTTTAAAATAATTAAAAGTTAAAAGTTGTTATATGTAAAATTTTGATTAACTAAAACTCACAAATGCGTAAACACAGAAAAATAAAATAAAACACTATTGAAATTAGCAGTTTTATGTCGTTTAGTAATATTTGTTACTTAAATTTATAGGAAAAAAATCGAAATTTGAGACAAGGAAATAAAAAGGTTTTGTTAGATGGGACTGGCTGTCCTAATTTATATCTGATAATGCATGCCTTCTAGTTCTCTAGGTCCTTTGAAAAATTCTATTGTGGGAGAAAGAATATGTAGAAAATGACTGACTAGTGCCCTCACATTCGTGTATAAAGATTGATATCATTACAACTACTCTAAAGATATACATGGAAAATTCTTGGGAGATAGGAATTATATCAACTGCCAACAAACATTATTGGGTTATGGTTCTGTGAGGGTGAGGGGAAATCTCTGGAGCCTAGAGAGAGCAAAATATATTTTTAGAATGTGAGCTCCCATTTCAACAACTCACCGGAAGTGTTTTCTTGTAAGAAATGTATAATTTACCCAAAAAAATAAGTTCTGATTTTTTTTTAAAAAAGAACAAACTTCAAAAATGCGTTTGTAAGAGTAAGAGATAGGGCTCGGCAAATAAACCGAACCCGAAAATCTGAACCGAATCCAATCCGCTAAAAATGAATTTTAATCGATCTGAACCCAACATAAGTACCGAATGAATTTTGTTCAACAGTATTTCAGGTTATGGATTTTACCTAAACCGAACCCAAAACTTCAAAAATTCTAAAAAAGCTTGTACCATACTCAATTTTAATTTCATATATGTTTCCAAAACCTATTAAGAAATTATTGAGTACCTACAATAATTGATTATTACATGAATAGTTAACTCAAATACTTAGTCTGATATATATTTTTATAATATAAATGTTTTTATGTTTGAAATTGCATTTGAAGTTTAGTTACGAATAAATTTGTTTTGAAATTTAAACAATTTTTTTAAAGTTTAAATAGTATTTCTTATGTTTATAAAATTATTAGTTGTTAACTTTATTTTTTTATGTTTCATTATGTATATTTTCGTTCATACAAGATTTTGGTTTGTCATGAATCATGATAATGTTTAGTGTTGTCACATATAGTTCAACGACAAATCTCATATTGTTGATAGATGAGTTTCACAAAATTATTTTGAAGGAAAACTATATGGTTTGAATAATTTAAATACACAAATTTACTTAAACGATTGAAAATATATTGATTTTAGTCAAGTATAAATTAGTATTTTTAGAAGCGCTAACTCGACTAGTATCCGAGACCGAAACTATTTAAGGTTCAACCAGTTTTTGGATATATAACTAAACTCAAACCGAACTCAACTAAAACCGAACCAAACTCGACTAAATCTAACTTAAGTTTTATAATATCCGAATGTGGTTGAAATTTATGAACCTAAAAACCCAAAACCTGAATGAATGTGAACTGAAATCTGATTGGGATCCCGATTGCCCAGCCCTAGTAAGAGACAGTTTTCAAAAAAAAGAGTAAGAGACATACACCAACAGATTTTCCTTCCTATAAATCTAATACTATGGAGAAACTCAGTTCAGAGTTAAAATACTTGATATATTAATGATGCAATATAAAAAAGCAGAATATTTTATGTACAACTCATAACTCACGGAACCATTTTCCACATGATTTACACTACATTACAGTGTTACACAAGCTAAATGTTATAGAAATTTGATACATTGTTTTGGATTATGCGAAAACGATATAAAATTTTGACCCAAACAAGTAACCAAAGAAAGCGATGTCCAACATGTTAGTGGGATGATCCCATCAAAAAAGCACATATCATGAGTAGTGTGACTCATTACTATAGAAGCCTTAAAAAAAAGATATCACGAGTTACCGACATCCTACCCTAGAATTGGATTCTCACATGTCCAAAAGAGACACTCTTGTCACGGACATATAATTTTAGATTCTCATCGCATGAAAATAGTGATACGTGTCTAATGCGTGTGTCGTGTGAGTGTGTTATGTGAGTGGGTGCTTATATAAAGCCTTAAACTGAGTGAGAACATAGAGAAAGAGTCACAACAAATATTACATGAGGAAAATGAAAGGTGATTTTCTCATATTGGCTCTTATATCTTTACTATTGGCCATGTCGTTTGTTTATGGAGGAGAGTCTGGAACCCCTGCTCATTCTGTGGTCAGCCCAAATAGTCCAACCGGAGGGTCCAGCAGTGCAAGTGGTTCGGCTCATGGACCTAATTGGGAATATGATTGGGGGTCAGGATCAACACCAGAAGGTGGTTATGGCTATGGTTCTGGTTCAGGTTCTGGTTCAACACCAGATGGAGGAAAAGGGACCGGATTTGGGTTTGGTTATGGTTCAGGAGGAGCCACAGGCGGTGACTCTGGCCATGGTAGTGGGACCGAACATGCAAATGAAGGTGGTAGCTCAGGGGATGGAAACGGTGGAGCTTCTCCAGGTCGTAGAGAAAGAAGCCAACACCGCTAATAATTATAAGAATCTCGTGTTACCTCTTTAACATATATACATAAGATAAGACTGGAAAAGAAAACTAAAGTATTATTATTGTATTGTATGAATACTACAAGCTTGATGCATAAATAAGGATCAAACAAATAATTAAATAGTTGGGCTGTACTACGTAATTTAGCTACAACCTGATGTATCTTTTGTTTTCTACGCAAAAAGTTGTGTTTTGGTATTTGATTTAATACTTACAAGATGATCATATACTCCATACGAACTAAATTATTATTGATTGTCTAGTTTGAGTTTTGATCCAAATGGTTAAAATGGTGGATCGTACTATTGGTCCACTCATAACGATTGGTCCATCCACACTTAACCCGAAATGTGATAATCAATCAACTTTGTAACATTAAGTGTGTTTCTTAAGATCAACCGGATTAGCTGATGAGGTATATAAAAAATGATCATATGCAAAAGGCATAGAAGTGCCTACGGTATCTTCTTCACGTCACCCTTTTGCATAAAAGAGATATTTTTTCTACCTGGGTCAACGAGAAATCTGGTTAAATCGCATGAATGTTGTTTTAACCAGACAATTGATCTTTTACAAAATATGGCATTTGGTGGTACTCTTACCGACCCGAGCTAGGCTAATTTATTTTATTACTACTAAGAGCCCAATAGCTGGAGTAACCTGTAAGCTACTTTCAATTCTGGGGTTGGTCGGACTCGTTGCGCGTCGAATCCTTCTTCGTATAGATTTAGCAAATATAAATTTTCAGATTTTTTTTTGAAAATGCATTTTATTCA
Organism: Moricandia moricandioides; assembly: GCA_905132885.1. Classification (NCBI taxonomy): domain Eukaryota; kingdom Viridiplantae; phylum Streptophyta; class Magnoliopsida; order Brassicales; family Brassicaceae; genus Moricandia; species Moricandia moricandioides. The sequence continues at coordinate 83,709 of CAJHQQ010001745.1, forward strand.
ACTGTCATCGCCCTTTTGCACTTCATCGGATTGGAATAGAAACTCAGCTGTTGGCTTTGTAATGCATATATTGTAACGGGTTTACTTTATGGCCCAATTTAGAATCACAACAAAACATAGATCTTAATCACAATAAACGCTT
>CAJHQQ010001746.1:0-83847 GCA_905132885.1 Moricandia moricandioides
AATACGATCATAGAAGGCTTGATCTCAAAGTCTTGCCTTGCACAGGCTGGTAGAGCAATGGCACAGTACGTGTAAGGGAAGTTAACGCACGATGTTTCTTTGCCTAATCAGAGCAGCTTGTTGTTGCACAGCTTAATGCGCAACTTGTTGCAGGATGGTCTGCTGCATTTGAAACATCTGTTTTTGCATCCTTTTCATCTCATCAACAAGTTCATTCTGATGGCCGGTGTCGCATGTGGTGGAGTTGTTTGGCCATTGTCGGTTTGTTCTTTCCAACCTTGCTTGCTCCTGATTGCTTAGCGTTACTAAAGCTTCTGATGTGTTGCTCCGAGTTTTTCTATTGGTCGTACACCTAGAACATCAGTTGCAGTAAAATAATAAAACAAATCAGAGGTCTTAGACTAAATATCTTGCCGAAAAACAGAGGTAAAAAGCTGGTCTCCGTCGCAACGGCGCCAAAACTTGATACACTAAAATTTTGTCTTTTCGACTGCAAGCTAAGAGTGATAGATGTAGTACTTGAGATTCAATTCCAGAGTACCTTTCTTACACTTTGTTCCTATGAGTTTGATATCAAGCTAATACAAATCAATTTAATGAAAATAAGCAAGTAACAGAAGGTGATTTAGTTTGGTATCCAGGTTATAAAAGATGCTAAGTCTAGGGCATTGGATCGGGTTTCAAGTGATTATAAGCCAAATAACTATTTAAGGAACGATTTTAAACAATTCTAGAACTCGGAATACACAACAAGATCGATCCACGTTCATGGCATCCCCCTTTTTTCAAGTAACATAATGCCTAAACTGCCATTTGGATTAGAATATGATGAAAAAATTATGCTCAGATTCTATATGTTCACAACATGCCAAAACATCTACTTTCACTGGTTAGGGACGAGTTGTCCATTCAGTTTATTTCTATGAACCTAAAAACTTTTGATGAATAGATTAAACCTATAATCAAACACTAAGTAATAAGTTTAGAGAATGCCTAAAGTTCAACAGTGATGGAGACAATCACAACAATAAACCTTATTTGTATTCAGCTCATGGATCTCTACACCCTAACACCCTACACCTAACAATTCGACTACTCAGCCATGAACACGAAGATCAAATACATCAGAGATGAATAAATCATGATGATAGATTGCAGAAATAATAAAGTAGGGTTCATGATTCTTCTCAAAAGTGTGTAGATATTAGTAGGGGTGATAGTAGTAAGTTAAATATTTGTGAGTCCCTGCATTTTCAAACCTTTTTCAAATAGAGATATTCTTTGCTTGTCTAGGAGAGTTGATAAACTATGGATTTTCCCATTTTTACCAATAGTATATGTGCTTTTTAGGAACTAATATTTGTGTTTGGATTCTATTTTAGGCTATTTTTAGGTCCAGGTATGTTTTAGAGCAGTGTGAAGATTATGGAGTATTTTAGGACTTTATGATGAAAAGACTCGTAGGTGCTGAAGAATCAGAAGTCGAAGTCGATATTTATGAAGAGTGTCAATCAACTTCACTCTGTTTTCATGGATTGACAGTGAAGCACGAGACGGGCTGACTTGTTAATGACCGGCGGAAAGCCCAAAAGTTTCACATATTTACAAGATTACCCCTGGATGACTTTATATCAAGTATTTAGGTGTTTTGCCATTGTTTAGACAACATACCACCCAAAACCACCACCTCCATTACTTTTCATAACCTATTCCATACTTAAAAGCTTCTAGTTTTGATTTGGAGAGAAGATTCAAAACTCCTTCAGAGATTTGTATTAGAACTCCATTGTTTCTTATTCCTTATTGCATTTCATGATTTCGATTCAGTTTATTATCATGCTTTGCTTGGTCATGTCTGAGTAGTTCTCTTTGTTAAACTTACCGTTAATTAGGTTACGAAGGATTAGCCAAAACTATAGAATTTGTAAGGTGATAGAGATATCTATTAATTGAATTGCTATTAATGCTTGTGTTCTAGGGTATCTAATTAGAACCTTATCTTAGGATTGTAGACAACTACAATAGTAGGTCCTCACTTGAATTGATTATTTTGAGCTAGATTGCAAGATACATGCGACAGCTGGTCTAGGAAGTTAGTGAACCAATCGAATAGGACAATAAACCTGATTTAAGGTAGCCGTCGATCAATGCTCAGCGCCTAAAGTAGATCGACGACTCATTCTGTGTTCATTAGCGATAGCTAGAATATTGGACTTAGATAATTATTGGACTCACATGCGACAGCTGGATATCTATACATTTGTGTTTGAGTTATAGAATATCTCTCTCTCTTACACACACACGCACGCACGCACGCACGCACGCATGCACGCACGAAGAAGAAGAAGAAGAAGAAGAAGAAGAAGAAGAAGAAGAAGAAGAAGAAGAAGAAGAAGAAGAAGAAGAAGAAGAAGAAGAAGAAGAAGAAGAAGAAGAAGAAGAAGAAGAAGAAGAAGAAGAAGAAGAAGAAGAAGAAGAAGAAGAAGAAGAAGAAGAAGAAGAAGAAGAAGAAGAAGAAGAAGAAGAAGAAGAAGAAGAAGAAGAAGAAGAAGAAGAAGAAGAAGAAGAATGTGATGAAAGTGAAGAAAAACAAACATTGAGATTTTTTTTGGAGTAAGTTCTCGTCTACACCTCATCTGATTTCCAAAATTCAAGCTAATTACTGAAAAAGTGCTGAGTGGGAGAGAACTCATTGTTAGGTAAGTTTTATTTTAAATTTTATTTTCATTTATTACTGTGTTTTGTGTTTTAATTTATTTCAGGTTAAAAAAAATGAAGAAAGACGAGTTGAGGACCAATATCGACTGACGCCTGGCCAGTGTCGGTCGACACCAGTTCACAAGAGAATCACGTGACACCTGATGAATGTCAATCGACACTCATCAAACACAGCGGGTATAACTCGATTTTGCCCTAGTAAATTTTTACTGTTTTTATTTTTTTTCTTTGCCAATCTCGAAAGTATAACATTATGACAATGTTGTTTAAGTCTAGGGGAGGTAGTTACTGATGCTATGTTTTGTTTGATTGTCAGTTATGGTGCTTTACTTAGTCAAAATAGAGTTAGTTGGGGACTATGAACCTTTTCTTGGAACAATACCACCTAACCACATTTTAGCACCATTTTGAGTTGTTGATCTTCAAGTTGTATTGAATGGAAATGCCAAAGTAGATCAACATCCCAGTAACATCCACACTTGCTGAGAATGTCTAAAAGAACCAAAACTTACCTCAAACCCAATCAATTCTAATCATTTGTCTTGGGGTTTGGCATACATTGGATCGGATTTCACCTGTAGGTCTGGAAGGTAAAATTCTGTGAGTTTCTGGTTTCCTTCTCTCTCTCTCTCTCGATGCAGAGGGGTAAAAAAATTTCCTATGACCCTACTATTCAAATTTGAAGAGATGATCACAAAGTTGGAAGCGAGGGGTACAAAATTTTCTATGACCCATTGTTCGCCTACACTTTGCAGAGCTAAAAAGAAAAAAAACTTGAAAAAGAAAAAAAAAGAAGAATAGAAAAAGATTCAGAGAAGAGAGAAATGAGAGGGAAAGGAACCAGAGAAGACTGCTTGTGTATTCAGAAACCTTTTGAGGTAGGAGTCTGTGTGTCCTTTGATAGATATTTTGAAGATTAAGCTTGCACTTTTATATTTACAAAATGAGATTAGTAGAGGAGTATGTTGGATAGTGTCTAGTATAGTTGTGGTATGGCAAGGTTCTAAGTTGGGGCTGAGTACATGGAAATGCCTCAGATGTGGTTGCAATAGGGTAGAGGTTATAGTGGTGTTGTATAGAGCTTGTGAGTCTCTGAGTTTTAAAACCTCTTCCACAGGTGCATTATATGTTTTGCTTGAGGACAAGCGAATAATAAGTCTGCGGGAGTTGATATACCATGGTTTTTACACTTTTAGACCATGTATAAGTCCTTTTTAGAGTCTAATATGTGTGTTTGGAGTCTTTTTGGTGTTTTTTGTGTTATACATGGTCTAGGTACATTTTGGAGAACTTTGGAGATCTGGAACTATTTGAGATGCAGAACTGCGCAAATTCATCAGAAGTTTAGCTATGGAAGAAGGCCTTTCTAAGGTGAGATTGAGCTCTTATTTTTTTCACAAGATAGAGCTTTGAGTTAGATTTCCAATGCCACCGGTTTGAGGTCAATCAGGATCATGGATCAAATTACAGAAGAGTAGTCCTTCTGACACGCGAGCAAGAAGCTATCGAGAATTTAAGAAACCAAGGAATATCGAAAGACACCAACTTGGGTTATGATCAAAACTTCTCCAAATCAGCAAAACAACGTATGTTAATGAAATTTCAAGAATTTTAACTTTGCCCCAAAGTTTCTCATATTTACAGAAGACCGAGAACATGTATAAATCCTATATATATGTTTTCTAAGTCATTGTAAAGGCTATACTTTTATTTGGGTTTTCTTTTAGGTTAGGAGAGAAGAGATAAACTTCTTCAATATTCTCTTGGAACTCCTATGGTTTTGCTATTTATTTATGATATCTATTCATTCTATGATTTATGTTTCATCAATCATGTCTAAGTAGATCCACTGTTAGGTTTAGGATTTTCTAGGGTTTTTATGAACTTCTGAAATATATAATTGCTAGGGTGATTTATTTTATCCTTCAAAAAATTGATCTAACTGATTATGTTCTAGAATAACTAACTAGAATCCTGAACTTATGATAACTAATAACCGCGAGAGTGGGTTCAACTCCTGAATATAATTATGCTGAGCTAGGTTGTTAGACACATGCGAGAGCTGGTTTAATTACTTAGTGAACATATCGATTTGAGCATTAAGGCTTGTCTAAAAAAGTTCAATCGAGACTCTGTAGTATCGATTGATCCTTGCTCCTTATTCTCCTGTGAGAGTTGGAATATGGGATTTAGACATCTGATTAGACTCGCACAGAGAGCTGAGTATCTTACTAATGAATTCGAGTTATAGCGTCAAAACCTTAGTATCTATAGATTAGAGTTCTGATAACCTGAATGAAAACTTACGTTTTGCACCTTCCTCCATCAGTTTTACAACTCCTATTGTTATTTCATTTTTAAATTAACTTTAAATTTTATTCATCCACAAAAACCACATTTGTACAAAATTGTATAAGGAATAAAATATTTCTCTATTCGACTAGACTTATCTTGTACCAAACCACATTCTTAGCCCTTCATCCAACCTATGGTCACCATTTATTTTGATAGTAGAGAGTATTCCTTATAGTTTTGTCGATGGTCTTGAGAGTCAAAGTGTATGGAAGATGTTTCTCCCCATGTCTTTTATGGTTTATTTCTCTCCAATTTGTGTGAGCAGTCACTTGAAAGGTATATAACATCAAGAACATCTTGAATCGATTGTGTTGTCTGTCAAGCAAGAGAACAATAATATCATCCCATTCCTCTGTGTATTGGGACTGTAGCAGCCCTCTCATTAGCTTCCCCCAAATCTGACTTGAATAAGCGCAAGAAAAAAAGAGATGGTTCCTTGTCTCTATATTATGGGGACACAGCACACAAGTAGTATCAATGGTGGGATTCCCCTTGATTATCCTGTCACATGTGGATAGCCTATTCTTCATTGCAGTTCATATGTGAAAGGAATACTTTGGCGTGGCGTGAGTAAACCATACACATTGACTCCATCCTACATTCAGGCCTTCTCTGATAGCAAGCCAAGTGTTTTTAGTGGAGAATTCAGATTTATATTTCCCTGCTCTGCCCTTCCATAATGCAATATCATCCAACTGCTGATTCTCTGCTTTTATCTTCTCTATTTCCCATTCCACCTTGTTCAGTACTTCAATGCGATGTTGCCTTCTTCCATGAGAGGATATGGCTTCCACCACAGTATATTTTATTGGTATGCCAAGATCCATACCACCTCTTACACCCAACAGCTCAATGAGGCGGCCCAGACTACACCAGTGATCATGCCAGAATGAAGTAATTGCACCATTCTTTACAACCACTCGATGAAAATCCCGTGCATTATTGGGGTCAAAATTGATCATGGCAAAATCAACGGCCACAATCCTTTAAGAAATTGTGCCTTAAGCGGATATGAGCTAGAAATGTCAAAGAAACTATACAAGAACAAAATTCGTATACTTCATTTAGGATAAGGAATAAAATAATTTCTATCCAAGCGTGAAAAGATCAGAAAACATTCTTGTGGAATGTTTTTTTGCGATAAATGACGAGTTTTTACGAAACAATCTTCAGTCAAACAAAATTCGGAAAGTTTCCGCGGAAAAACATCATAGTATAATTTATGAGATAATCTTCCATAAAACAACTTTCAGGAAAGCTCTCCAAGTCTCGCCGCTCATGCGCGACGAGACACGCACATGTTTCGTCGCCCATAGGTGACGAGATACTCACCATGACTCGTCTCCCAGGGGTGACGATACCATCACCAAGTCGCGTCGCCCATGGGCAGTGAGACATGCAACATGTCTCATCACCATCGGGCGACGAAACCATCTTCTAAGTCTCGTAGCCCGTGGGTGACGAGAGACACACCATGTCTCGTCGCCCATGGGAGACGAGACCATCTTTGAGTCTCGTCACCCGTGGGCAACAAGACACGTATCATGTGTCATTGTCCACGGGCGACGAGACCATCAACAAGTCTTGATGGCAGACACAACATCCTCGAACCTCTCCAAATGATCCATACGGTGCACATGAGAATGACCATGGAATGGTGTTTATGACACAAGTGTGAAATAGGCTGGCTTCAGCTCAAAATCATTCCTCTGGAAAGCTGGAGGACGAATAACAGATCCTTTGGCATATAATTGATCTGGACGATCGTAGTCAGCCAACGTTTTGGGTCAAGCAGCGTGGGCTTCAGCTCCATTTTGAGCTTCAAAAGTTTTTTCTGGTTGAGGAATTACAATCCCCTATTCATCAATTCTCCTACCTGTTGCATTACGCAGATGACCTTTGAGGTCATACATGGCTCCTCTCTCATTCCTAGTCACGATCAGCATAGCAACCATCTATGCTCGGGAATCACCGTCGATCGATGTCACAGTGTTAGTGTCGGTTGATTTCAGTAGATGAGTGTCGGTCGACGAAGAAATATTGGCATCGATCGATGCTTGTCGCTTCTCCTTGCGGATGCTACATTCGATACTGGGTCTGAGAAAATTAATTATTTTTCCTTGTTGCTTTTGGTACTGCTGAGCATGCACCTGAAAGACAAAAGAATTTTTTTTGTAAGTAAACTGAAAAGAAAGCCTAGACAAAACCTGCAAAACAAATCTAAGGGCGATCCTTGCTCCCGGGAAACGACGCCAAATTTGATAGGTGCTCAAATTACTCTAGAGCAACTGATTACTCTCTCAAATAAGAGGTCCAGTTGTAGTACTTAGGGATCGAATTCACAAAGAACAAGGGCACACAATAGATTTGATAATCAACTTAGTTATGCTAGGAAATTAATAGAACTTTAGAATAAGTAACAAGGAAATAGAGAGATTGTTGGTTTGTAAGCAATTTAGGAAAATAACTAGATCTACGGTTTTCAGGTAGTGAATTATAATGGATAAAAGCCAAGGATTTTTTAATCGTAAAAAAACAAAGTCAATTAGTTAAGATATCAAATTATATCTATCCTATGGCTAAGATCACAGTCTAAAACTTTCGTGTGCAAATTCAGAATGACCGTCGATCGATGGAATGCAAGCGGCATCGATTGATGGCTTTCTTAGTGAAGCATTAAATGTATAGATTCTATTGGTTCACTTAGAATTACTAGACCATTCTCTCGATTATACCTAGTAATTTAAGCTCAACATGATTTATTCATGTAACGATCATACTCTCGCAGTACCAATTATCCTAAGATCAAGGTTTACGTAGCTAATCAAGAACACAAGCAATAAGTACATTCATGATGATATATCTAGTAATCACCCTAGCAATTCTATTATTTGGCTAATTCATCGACAACATTAATGAACCCTAAATCTAACAAGATAACTACTCAGACATAGCTAAGGAGAACATAATCATAAAATAATGCCTAAGAATATGGATAGAACGTGGGGTTCCAATACAAAGCTTAAAAGTCTTGATCTTCTCTCCAAAAACCTTAAACTACTATGTTTATTCTGAAATCTCTAAAAACTCCCTCTTTGCATAAAACATTGGCAAAATAATATAAACTAGGTAAAATCGTCTAGGGAAAATCTTGTAATTTATGTAACTTGGGCTTCAAGTCGAGTACTTTGTGAATTGGGCTATTGCGCTTCGACCGTCGATCGATGTCATGCTCTGTCTCGACTCGTACTTAGATGATTTTGACCAATTACGGGGTTCCTCTCTCTCTGAGCTTCAGAAAGCCTCATCATCTCTAAAATCCTCCAGAATGCACGTGGACCTGAAAATACTCTAAAACATATCATAAACACACATAACAGACTCCAAATAGGGCCTATAATATGGTCTAAAATAGGTAAATATTAGGACCTATCAAAGGAGCAACTTTCAAAAATATACATAGCATGGTTTAGGAAGAAGTGTTTTAGACATTTGTCGTATAGCTAGAAACAAAGCTATTTGATCTTTCTTTTGACGACAAATCTAAACTTTACCTGTACTACGATCTAAAATATCTCTTCTTTTAACCTTATGGCTAACTGGCTCTGCCCCTAACTTACATCCAAGCAGGACATTGTCCTACGATTAACTCCTAGTGGATTCAGTATCAAGCCACTTAGGCTACGTCTTCCTCAAACAAAAACGAAAACAATTTTCATACAAAAGCCTTTCGTTACGGATTTCCTAAGTGAAACCAGGTTATACAAAATAATTTTTCATACGACTAAAGGAAGCGTTATACGAAACACTCATCGTATGGCTGAAACCCGTAGCGGAAAATAGTTTTTTACCACATCGGCCACCTTAACGCTGAAAAACTCTGGCATACTTTAACTATCAATCTCGACAAAATCTCTTTGGCCCTTGGCCAATTACACTTTCCCATTAAAGCCCGAAACATAATTCAGCATCCCCTTTAAGGACAATTCTAAACGAGCATGACATTAGTGCTAAAACAAAATTGGCATGGTTTAATCCTTGACCTACAACTTCCCCGGCTATACGGCTGAACACAGCCTTCATGCCAAGCCAAAACGTCTGAGCGACCATGGCTCCATCCAATCACTCAACAGCCAAATGACAAATCCACGATTCGTCTAAAAACGCGAGTGATAAGTACGAAAATAATTTTCGTATAACCCAAAAACAGAAATCATAAGATAAATTCTTTATTAGAAGACTCAGTCCTAGCAACCAAACGGCTAACGGAAGATTTGAACTTGTCAACATTCGACCAAGTTCTATATGTTCCACAATTCACTTTAAACCCGCAAAGTTTTACCCATAAAATGCGGCATAAGGAAACACTCGTAACAAAGCTCCTAGAGCTATAAGAAACATCCTTAAAAATGAACGAAGTAAATCTCGGAAAGCCAACTCTTCACAAAGCACAGTGAAGCAAGACGCTTCTTCCTAGGGAGAAATTTACGCGACCCCTTTATCTTATCACAAAAAAAACAAACTATAAAGTCCTAAACAGACTTAGCCATCTCCCCCCACTGAGTCAATATACACATCAAGATTCCTCCATAAGTTAAGACTTAATCTCACAGATTTCAAAATTTTGATTGTCTATATGAACCCCGTCAAATTTTTGATTGTAAATACTCGGAATTTCTTAATTTTCATCGCGTCTTCGATCTAGCAATCTTGGACAATTGTTTTGATGAGCTATCACTAAACTAAAAAAAGAGAGAAGAGAAAGAACTGGGAATGGGCGCCTGGTTCTATATGAACCCCGTCATAACGCTCGTGCCTCAGAATTTTGTAGCTAGTATTGCCGGAGTTATTGTGTTGGTAGTGTCCAAGACTATAGGTGTCGCTTTGCCTGTATGGATACAATGAAAGACTTGAGATATATGGAGTATAGCTGAATTAGAAGAACGCCTATCGAGTAGGCTAAGCTCACCTTCAAACTCGGCAGATGGCATTCCACGGAGATGGACATTTAACGAAAAAATCATAAACTACTTGTTCAACATGAGAACAAAACTCTGTTTTCTTTTGCCTTTCTCTAAATGATTTCTTGCACATCTACTATAGTTGAATAAAGGGCCGGAACGCGACAGAGTATCTCCTCTTTTACCAAATCCCATGGAAGTTGTTCCATAATAATTGCCATCGCTGAATGATGATTAGTGAATACAATTTATGGGGTATTTCATGTTTATGTAAAAGGGAAACTTTTCCAATTAATTGATACAAAAAAGGAAAACTGCAAACAAATAATTTTCTTTGTTTCTACAAGAAATTAAATTCTCATTAAATCATCTATGCTGCCCATTATTTATTTATTTGAGAAGAGTGATAAAATAATGGAAATTTAACATATAATGTATATTTATTTGATCAAATAGTTCCAGCTCTGCAATAAAAGGATATATATATATATATATAATTATTTTGCCTGTTTTCTATTTGGCAGGACGCTCATGTACTGATTGTAAGAGTCCGAAACCTTGGCCCAGAAATTTTTAAAGGAAAAAGGGTTTATTGGCGCATTAGGAAAAAACCTAGTGTTTTCCTTTGCTTTTCTTATAAATAGAGGCAACTCCTTTCTCTTTTTTCCAATCAGAAACTTGAAGCGAAACTCTACAGAGAATTCCCGGAAAGCGAAAGTCCTAGCTGTCAAGCTCTTTTCCTCTCTCTCTCTCTCTCTCTCTCTCTCTCTCTCTCTCTCTCTCTCTCTCTCTCTCTCTCTTCTTTCTCTCTCTCTCTATCTCTCTCTCTTCGCGTGTCTCTCTCTGTATGTGACTTTTATCTCTCTCCTCGCCATCTCTCTTTATCTCTCCTTGCCGTGAGCGAACGCTTGTGGTGGTGATGGCGAGTGGTGAGTGATCGGAAGCTTTTAGATTCACTCAGATCCATAATCTTGGTTTCCCGTTCCAGATATCCATATCTAATGTAAGGTGAGGTGATTCGAACCCATACCTATCGTCATGATATCTATATTGGTTAATGAGGAACTACGGTTTTGGTTAGATCTTGATTGAAAGTTAGGTTGCTAGATCATAATGGATGCTAGGTTGTTAGATGTATTGATCATGATGCATAAGAACCCTCACACTTATTAAAGAACTTAATGGACTGGCTTGTGTTGTTCTGAATGAATGATTACTTGTTTGATTGTGTGACTGGTTTCTTGATGCTTGTGATGATTATTGGATGAAAGCTAGGTTGCGAGAAAGAAGTAAACGCCTAGGTTAATAGTGGAGGTTACAACTGGTATCAGATGTAAATGAAAGTGGAATGTGGTGTAGGAGTTAATGGATGTGAAGTGTATTATATGTGACACCAAGAATGAGGTGGCGTCTAATGAATGAGTTAAAGTGTTAAGGAGTTAGGAAGGGATGTGAATAAGAATGGGTATAAATTAATGAATGAGAATAATATTGATGATGTGAAATATGTATTGATTGAGACACCGAGAACGGGTGGCGTCTAGAAAGAGATGTGATGAGTACCCACGGGACAGTAGCCTAACATGAGGTATGATATACCTTTGATTTTACCAGTTTTAGACAATGTTATATGACCTATTTAGAGTATATTATACAATTTTGGAGTCTGATTTAGAGTGTTTTTTGGTTCATGTAAGTTTTGTAGAACTTTGGTGATTTTGGAGCCTTTTGAGGTGCAGAACTGCACAGACGCGTCAGATGTTTAGCTATGGAAGGAGATCTTTCCATGGTTCGACTGAGATGATATTTTGACAAAAAATATAGCTTTGAGTTATATTTCAATGCCACCGGTATGAGGTATATCAGCATCCTATAGCAGAAGGTATGCCCGTTTTACTCAAGAGTAGTTTGTCTGCCTCGCGAGATGAAGCTGCCGAGGAGACGAAGGAGTGTCGATCGACGACACAGTCTTGTTGTAGATCCAAGGTGATCAAAAATGCGGGCTGGATATATTTCAAGACAGACTAAAGTCCAGAAGCCACCATAAATTACCATAATACCCATGGACGACATAAAACCCTATTTATGTGTGTTTTAAGCCATTGTTTTGGCTGGAAGCTTTCTACGCTTTATTCTATTAATTTTTCTTAGCTTTAGGGTTGGAGAGAAGAGAGGAACTCCTACAGAGTCCTCCTGGAACTCCTTTGGTCTATTATTATTTATTTCTATTTATCTATGATTTTTGTTTCTTTGATCATGTATGAGTAGATCTCTAGTTTTATTTAGGGTTCACTATGGTATTAATGGACTTGCCAAACAATAGAACTGCTAGGGTGTAATAAATATCCTTCATTAGTATTGTGCTTATTGCATGTGTTCTAGAATAACTAACTAGAACCATGATCTTAGGATAATTGACAACTGCTAGAGTAGGATCATTACCTGAAAAAATCATGTTGAGTTAGGTTGCTAGATACATACGAGAGTTGGTCTAGTAATTTTAGTGAAATATCGACTTAGGTAGTAATGCTTGATTTATGTGACCATCAATCAATGCTAGCTCAATAGCATCGATCGACGGTCTATTACGAGTTCTCAACGAGAGTTGTTAACAAATACTTAAATCATAGATAGATTCACTACTTGATATCTTATTGTCTGCATTCGAGTTTTAGGATACAAAACCCTTAGCTTCTATCCTCTATAATCCTGATTACCTGATTAAGTACAATGTCCAGTTGCCCCATAGGTGACTAGACTCTCCCCAATGTCTAGTCGCCTACATGCGACTAGACACGTACAATGTCCAGTCGCCCCATGGGCGACTAGATTCCCCACAAGGTCTAGTCTCCCACGGGCGACTACACCATACTCTCTTCATCACTCTCTTCTTTGAATCTAAACTAGGTTGTTTCGATTGGATTTTCCTTTGAAATTTTACGATAAAAATCGCAAAGACTTGTTTTCTCGTAAAACTCCAAGTCATAATTGTATAAAACGGTTACGGTTAACTTAAGCACTAATGTTATCTCGGTTATACAATTGGTTTATTATTTTGCGGAACAATCATCATATAATCATACGAAGGGTAATTTCCCCAAAAGAAATATTTAAAATCACAGAACGGCCCGAAAGGGTGTAAAACGCGATAAAGGCCCACTTACGATTTTAGACGAGAATGAGCCCATTTAAAATGACGGTCCACCGGATTTTTTCAGAAGATAAATGGAAAAGAAGATAATTATCAAGTTGCGAGATAATTATGGAAAATTAAGATGCTAAAGAAGATTTCCGCGAAAGGATAAAATCGAATCAGTGGCAGAAAAAGAAAGATGACTGACCTTCAAAGGCATATATAATAAAGGTAAGGGAGAGGGCACAAATACACAAGAAATTCTTTGCAACTTAGCACTTAGAGCAGTTTAGGCAACTTTCCGTTTTTGTTATTGTGCTGCGACTCAATTAGGTTTTCAAGTCTTAGGTAGTTAGAACTAGGGAACTCGCCGACATCTCTTGCGCCAAGGCTTTTACCTGTTGCAAATGCTCATACGCAGATTCTAATTAAGACCTTTATTGCTCTGTTCTTCATATAAATTTTTTATATTTCTTCTGTTTTTTCATAACTTGATTACTTGTCGTTAGGCTCAGCAGAAATCTGGGACCTTAGGAAAAGTTAGGGTTTCTTAGATTTCCTTCGATTACGGAAATCGACGGTGTGAATTTCGGTTCCAACAGTTTGGCGCTAGAAGGAGGGGGGGGGGGGGTTACAGATCAATCTAACTCACAGCCGCAAAACGCCTGATCAAATATGTCTACAGACACTCAGGACAATCAACCACCTCATGATGGCAACACCATGGACGACAACGTTGAAAGAACTACAGCATCGAACGTGTCCGAAATTAACGCAAACACCATAGCGTTCGAGGAGAATAAAAAGATGTTCTCGACTGTCGAAAAAAATTCGGCCAAAAATGAAAACTCACGAGTTCTTAAGTGTCGAACAACTAGAATCCGCGGAAGAAGACTTGACTTTACCACTCTGCATGAAAGGCCTACTAACACACAAAATCTTATGTTTGATCGAAATCCAGATGGAGCAAACCCTACGTAACTCGGCCAATCGCAGAAAATACCCAGCTTCTCGAGAAAGAAACGGAAGCTGATGAAGTCGAACGGGTCAAATTGTAATCCGGAGATCTGTCCGACCCTTCGGACGACGACACTGATGTGCATACAAGGAGGACAAGAGGGCGTGCGGATCGGGAGAGCTCTTCATTCGATATACCGATGAGTGAAGAAGAGGAGAACATATTTTGAGTAGAGCAGGAAAACTTATCCAAGAGCAGGCTCGAATCACTCGCAGCAAACGCTGACAAACTCGGAAAATTGCTGGCAGTGACCCCAGCGTTATCCGTGATCTCCGCTATTATATCGCAAAAAATGGCCACAGAGGTAAAAGCAGTGAAGTCTCAAATTCACCACGCCACCAGCACTGCGCCTGAGATCGACATGCTCCTCAAAGAAGCTCGGAAAACTCCATTCAGTGCTCGTATCACTGAAACAAGAGTTTCAGATCCTAGGAAGATCAAGATCCCTATATACGATGGAACCAACGAACCAAAACTGCATCTGCAGACCTTCTAGATCGCGATGGGTAGGGCCAAACTCAGGGACAATGAAAACGACGCCGGCTATTACCGCCTCTTCATCAAAAATCTCTAGGGAGCAACACTCAAATGGTTCTCTCGTTTAAAACGGAACTTCATCGGAAGCTTCCACCAACTCGCTTCGTAATTCCTCAAGACATATTCAATGTTCATGAATAGAGAAACCTCCGACTTCGACCTTTGGAGCTTGTCCCAAAAGGATGAAGAACCTCTCCGCAATTACATTAACTGACTTAAAATCGTCATGTCTAGAGTTAGCGGGATCAGCGTTAAGGTGGCTATCAATGCACTCATAAAGACGCTCTGGTACAAGTAAAAGTTCAGGAAGTGGAAAACTCTCGAAAAGCCGTGTACGATCCAGGATGCTCTCCATAAAGCAACGAACTATATCATCATAAAAGAAGAGATCAAGTCCTGTCGCAGAAACATCAGACAAAAAGGACAACCTCGAGAGTCATAGCGCCAGAGCAGAAGCAGAAAAGGAAAACCTCTCGTAACAACAAATACATTCATCACGAGGGGGAAGACGTCCTGGGAGCGCACAATTACGCCATACACTCAACGTCGGAACAAGGAAGAACATCGGGAAACACGTGGATCCGAAACTTGACCTACGACAAAACAACATTCTGCTAGTTTCACCATACCAAGGGCCACTTCACTATGAACTGCAAAGTTCTTGGTGCGAGGCTAACGGCAAAAATCCCCGCAGGAGAAATTTCAGAGGTAACATGTATAAAGACCTCATCTGAGATACCGACTGTCCGCCCAAGACTGATCCAACTCCGCCAGTGGATAACGCTCCTCAAGGAAGTCAATCGGGCAAGAACGGAAAACGGAGAAGAAGTGCAGATGAAAATGGCAACAACAACAATCGTCACAAGGTAAACATGATCATCGGAGGATCAAAATACTGTCACGATACCGTCTCGTCAATAAAAGCTTATCAATGGAAAGCCAAGAGAGTCGCATACCCATCCCCGCCCCAAGACTTCCCGAACCATGTGATCGATTTCGAGGAATACGAGACTGTCGGGATTGACAAATTTCACTGCGATCCACATGTAATCGATCTCATGATAAATGACCTTGAAATTGCCAGAGTCATTGTAGACACATGTAGTACCATTGAAGTTATCTTCCGCGATACTCTCAGAAGGATGAACGTCAATCTATCAGAAGTCACACCTATGGCAAGACCACTCACTAGTTTCTCTGGCACAATGTCAATGACTCTCGGATTTATCAAAATCCTAGTCATGGCCAAAGAAGTAACAAGAATTGTCGATTTCGCGGTGGTCAACCACTCAGCCATCTATAATGTGATTGTGGGAACACCTTGGGCAAACTCCATGAAGGCAGTCCCGTCAACCTATCACCTAGGCATAAAATTTCTGACTCCGAACGGAACTGCAGCAATCAGTGGATGCCAAAAATAGTCGCGACTTTGCTTCCTGGCCAAACATAAGCTGAGGCAAATCACAACGACATCTATGGCTAAACCCAAACGCACGAAGATAACTCAGTCTCTGAGAGACTGAAAATGCTTCCCAAAGGCACGATCCAGAATCGTCCACCCGACCAATGGCCTCGGAAAAAGAAAGCAAACAAGCTTCCGAACCCGACGCCCTAGCCCAACCGGAGGAGAAAAACCCGGAAGAAGTCATCGATCCAGCAACAGTCACGCTGAGACTAAGGCGAACAGTGCAGCAGCAACCGTCGAGTAAAAACGCTCGAGACACGCATTGAACTACGAGACAGCTTGATCCCCAAAAGGGGTACATAGGCAACTCTTCCTAGGACGAGTTCAGTAGTCCCCCCCTCTAATAAAGGGGGAGTGGGTACGTATATGTATACTCATATACTCCCACATTTTTGAATGTTCGCCTTTGTATTCTATATCTTAAAAACTTTTCCGATAATAAGAAAACACAATACGATTTCAAAAAGTCTAGCACATCTCTTTTATCAATTAAGATTCTTGATATCCCGAGTTGCTTTACGACTACAATAACAATTCACAATTTGGTAAGAAACGTCCGGACACGAGTAAACAGTTGTCGTGTAACTAGGAAACATAAATCACACGAACAACCAACTCATTAAAAACCAAAACGAAATCCTAGTGCTTTTCAAAGCACCCCTCGGATGCCATATAAGTCTTTATGACAATAAATGAACATCTCCGAAACCCGCAAAACGTTTCGTAAAGCGATACACTAAGGAAACTTCCAAACAGAAAAACACTACTATACAAATGAGTCTCGGATACACGGTCAAAATCGACCTCCAACCGAAACACTAAACCATATTCTTAGAAACTTGAAAAACCATTACACTTAAAACATATTTTCGGAAAAAGAGATATGTCGTGAGAAAACATTTGAAAATATAGTTTCAAACTCGAAACTAAGAACTAAAACAGTCAGTCCCCGACTATAAATTAACTAACTCATAAAAGCATCCACCCATATATTGTATTTGTCGATTGGGCCAGAAAAATACATCAACCGTTCTCTAAACGGACGTTTAGACCTCCCCCTCTTGTAGGATTCGTCCTCATACATCTGACACAAGGATAATAGCGCTATAAAAGAAATATGAAATTTTGCACTTCCAGAAGACTTCAAAATTGTCTTTGGAGAGATGCTCGGTTTCCGATCGATGCAAGTCATATAAGCCGAAAACTTATCGCAGACTTCGATACTGAGAAGACACCAAGGTCAAAACCGCAAACGGGTAACGTAATCTGGAATAGTCACCGCAAACCCTAAAACCGATAGTATGCCTAGTTCTTGCCTAAACCCAACACACTGGTATCAAACATCTCAAGTCATAGTATCTAACCCAGCACACTGGTCTCAAACATCTCAAGTCATAGTATCTTTTTCGAATACACGCACCCAAAACAAACAACAAACGTAACAATTCTTCAAAGATTTAGATACGGGATGACAACTCATATTCTTTCTTCCGCATCCATGATACTATTCATACACCATTAATCATTAAAAATGAGAAACATACTTCATTAGATAAAAGCAGCAGAGCGGCAGGGATTCAAAGCCACACACGGCCAGTCTTGATAGTCTAAAAAAATGGTCCACACTTGGCCAAAACTAAAACATAAACATAACATAGGGAACACACTCCCTTAAAAAGAATGAATATTCTTCACAGATCTAACTCATAGTACCCAGATATCAACCTCCTAATTGAATAGTCTCTATAGCTCAGCGGCTCCACATGATGCTCAACCTCGACATCCTCTCCCGGAGCAGCAGGTCCAACTTCCTCTGAATCAGGAGAAACAGGAATCGAGATCCAGTGTTCCCGAACCTTCCTCTCAATCTGGGCTATCATCAACTATGTGTTGGAAGCCCAGGTGCCTCGACATCATTGCGTCCTCAGTCTTAAATTTGTAGTTTCCATTTTGCGTACGCCACAAGGCACCACAGATCCTAGGCATTCCTGATAGTCCCGAAGGACCTATACACTTGCTGGAACTCTCCAAAATCAACCGCAATCTGAGCACTACGATAATACATGATTGAGGCCAACTCTCTTCGACCATATCTACTCTCATGACGAAGAAGGCGGGCTTGCTGCCGCTCAAAGTCTTTCCCACGAAGAAGTCGCGTCTCGACCTCGCCTTTCAAGAAAGCAATTTCCTTCTACGCCATATCGACCTGAAACTGGGCCGTTTGAGTTTTTATACAGCTCGCCCTAAGGGGCTCGTCCATCACATCAAGGCCCTGCAAGAAGTTTTTCGTTTAATATAGAGGCAAAAGCTACAAAATAAAATAAAAGTAAATGCAAAAATTGACCACTATTCAGATTCGTGATGCTTCCGTAAACTTTGCCGTTCTAATAGGATCTCCGCTAGTCGCAGGCTGACCTGACGGAACATTAAAAGAGGTGAGATATTTGTCAAGGTCGGACCCACCTCCGCATGACGGCAGCGGGGTCTGACTTGTAAAACTCCCATCTCCAGCAAGGATATCATGGTAGCATTCCTCCGAGGGTAGGTCCACCCTATCGTAAGCAACATCGCCTTTATCGGTGGCAAGTTGTTTTTCTTGGGAGACCTCTCTCTCCCTCACAATAGGAATCTCGCATGGTACGTACTTCTCCATAGTTGGATCTGATTCTTCGTCCACAATCGTATGAGGCTGAGCTCGAGTGTGATGATACTCAACCGCTGCGAGAACCCGCTGTGGAGAAAAGTAACCCAAATAAAATCGGCTGCCTCGAAGAAGGTCCCTAGCACCGAGCGTGTCCACATGAAATAGGGGAAGAGGATTGACAACTGCAAAACAAAGAAATGGTCATACGTCAGTAAACGACAAAAAAGATCAAAGTATCCGACCACGGTACCCTTCCAACCCCATTTTTGTCTAAAGATAGGGATGCTTTCTTCTGAAATAGAAGCATTATCTACGCTAACAAAGAAGTAACGCTAGTCCCAACTATGAAAGTTGGACGTAAACGACTTGATCACCGACATGTAGTTTCTCGGTATGAGGCAGTATCAGAGCGGCAAAAGATACTCTTTGGATACAGAAAAGCTAGAAGATAGTCGACGCTCAGGTCCATTCCTCGCTCGTAACTTAAAACCAAGATTCCGACGAGGTACTGCAGACCGCCAGGTGAAAGTTGACTTATCGACAAGCCATAATGATCCAAGAACCGAACTATGAATTCCGGGATGGGAAACCATAAGCGAAAATATAGGAGATACATATCGTAACATGTAAAATAGCCATGAGGCGGAGAGTTGGCACTTTCCCCATGTTTCGGCATCCGAAACTTTACCTCCTCCGAAACTCGGTAGAATTCTCGGATGGTGGCAAGGAAAGAACGCCTACTCTCACTCTGCCCCTTGGCAGCATCTCCGAAAGTAGGTGTCGCAGGGCACCATGAGTCAGCTGGTGGAGGTACTAGACCGCAGGTTGCACACCAATATGTCTCCACCTTTTCAAAGTCAAAGGAGTTTTGCAAAAACTCAACCTTTGGAACAACCTCATCTCCCCAAACTCGTCGGCTCTAAGGAATGAAAGTGGAAGGCAATCCACTCTCGGAAATTTCATTGTTGAAAGCCACCGCACAAAAGAAAAACAAAAACACAAGGGAAGAAGAGAGAAAAAGGATTTTCTACCTTGAGAGAGTTTTCTTGTTGGAGTGACTAAGTAAAAGATTTGAAAGCTTACTCCACATACTTACAGAAAAAGGGATTTACTATTCATCCTCGGACTTTTAGCCATCAATTCCGCCAAACTTACCTAACACACTAACATCTCGTAACAACACCTTTGCAATTCTTGAAAGATGGGGACCTTAACTGTTGGGGTCAAAAGTAGTCACGACAGAATCAATGCCCAAAAATTACTGCAGCTCTCTTCAAGGTCTAGTAGCCAACAGGTGACAAGACACGTACAACATCCAGTCGCCCTATGGGCGACCAGACTCTCTTCAAGGTCTAGTAGCCTACGGGAAACTAGACACGTACAACGTGTAGTCTCCCCATGGGCGACTAGACTCTCCACAAGGTCTAGTAGCCTACGGGCGACTAGACATGTACAATGTCCATTCGCCCCATGGGCGAGTAGACTCTCCGAAGGTCTAGTAGCCGACATGTGACTAGACATGTACAACGTCTTGTCACCCCATGGGCGACTAGACTCTCTGCAAGGTCTAGTCACCAATGGGTGACTAGGCACATACAATTTCCAGTCACCCCATGAGCGACTAGACTCTCCACAAGGTCTAGTCTCCCACGGGCGAATAAACACGTACAATGTCCAGTCGCCCCATGAGCGAGTAGACTCTCCACAAGGTCTATTCCCCACAGGACACTAGACACATACAATGTCCAGTTGCCCAATGGGTGACTAGACCATACTCTCTTCATTACTCTCTCCTTTGAATCTTAATGAGGCTGTTTCTTGTTTCGTTTCAATTAGAGTTTCCGTTGAAGTTTTACAATACAAATGGCAAAGACTTGTTCTCTCGTAAAACTCTGAGTCAATCATGTGAAATGGTAACGGTTAACTTAAGAACCAAGGTTATCTCGGTTATATGATTGGTTTATTATTTTGCGGAACCAGCATCATGTAATCATACGAAGGGCGATTTCTCCGAAAGAAATTGTAAAAATCGTTAAAGTTGCAGAACGACCCAAAAGGGTCTAAAACGCGATAAATGCTCACTTACAATTTTTGACAAGAATTAGCCCAATTACAATGACGGTCCGCCGGATTTTTGCTGAAGATAAATGGAAAAGAAGAAAATTGTCAAGTTTCGAGATAATTATTGAAAATCGAGAAGATAATGAAGATTTCCGCGGAATGATAAACTTGAATCAGGGGCAGAAAAGGAATGATGACCGACCTTCGAAGGAATATACAAGAGAGGCAAGGGAGAGGGACGCAGACACACAAGAAATTCTCTGTAACTTTCCATTTTTGTTATCGAGCCGCGACTCAATTAGGTTTTCAAGTCTTAGTTGTTAGAACTAGGGAAATCGCCGGACAATCTTGCGACCAAGGCTTTTACCTGTTGTAAACTCTCATACACAGATTTAGAATAAGATTTCTATTACTCTGTTCTTCATCTCTATTTATTATATTTCGTCTGATTTTTTTCATAACTTGATCACTTGTCTTTAGGCTCAGCAAAAATATGGGACCTTAGGGAAAGTTAGGGTTTCTTAGCTTCCTCTGATTACAAAAATTAATGGTGTAAATTTTGGTTCCCACAGTCGACCATTAAGTGCAATGGAGTTTATGAAGACTACTACTTCTGTGAGTTATTCCCATACTTTCTTCCTGGAAAAGCAGCATGTTGGTTCAAGAAGTTGCCACATGGATCTCTCACTACCTGAATGACATCACGAACGCCTTCCTCAACAACTTTCTCTATGATGCTGCAGCAAATCTAGAGATCGAGATGGAATTTATGCTGAGAGATATGGTAGAGGATGATAAGCAACATAGATCTGGAGAAGTGAGTAGAGAGGATGAAGCTGATATTAGTGATCTGACCTCAAAACCGATCGACAGAAATACCTCAGCGTCGATGTCACTAAGACCTCAACATCGATCGACACCAGCCCCTTCTGTCAGTCGATACCTTTTGAAATCCATGAAAGAACAGACCCGACACTAAAGAGCACCGATGTATCAAGTTGTTATCAGGCTTCAGATGTAGACAAATTAATAACCATGGGACATCTTTTGATGCTAGAAAAAAAAATTGAATTAGAAGATGGATAAAAACTTGGGTATGTGGATTTTGATAGGGAAGTCACTATTGAAGAGTTTTTGGAGCTGGAAGAATGGCTTGACTCGGAACAGAAGCTTAATGACGATCGAGACCCACCCGAGTGCATCGAGCGACACCCACTTGGTAGAATCGATCGAAACCCACTGGATAGCATCGATCGGCAGCCACCCAATTGCATCAATCGACACCCACTTGATTATATCGATCGACACCCATGGTTGCACTAACTGTCAGAATAACATGATTGAACCAGAACCGATTGATGATAGAATGCACAAGTCCGAGACTCCACCTATTTGTGTAGAAGAAGTTGCTGGGTTTCTCAAAAGAGTGAAGAGGATACATGACCCTGTGATGTTTGTGGTTCCCAGTGCTGTTTTTGATGTTGAATTTCCTATCCCACCAGATAGAAGTGTGCATTTGGATCCCTACATTGGTGTATTTGATGATCCTCTGCATGCAGTTGTTTCTCAGAGAGGATTGAGGTATGAAGGTAACATTGACCAACGACCATCAGCAGCAGTATCGATCAACAGCACCACTAAAGTGTTGATCGACACCACCACTGAAGTGTCGATCGACACCCCTGGGCTATCTCAACACGCAGAGACAGAAACAGCCAAGTCTAGGGGAAATCCAGAAATAAGAGGAGGAATTTGAAGAAGAGAAATAGGAACAAGGGCGGTCCTCAGTTATCATTGATTCCTCACTTGTCATATGGTGTCAGAAAATCCAAAGTGCGCAGCAGATGCTTCTTACAGCCATTTCCAAAGCTTTGAGCACTCATTATTGTTGAGATGATAGACAAAGAAAAAGAGTTAGTGGAGGCTTTCAGAAAACAGTGTTGAAGCTTCAGAAAGTAGTCATTGAGACTTGTTTTGGAGCAAGCTCTCATTTTCATCTGAACTGAATCAGATCTCCAGAAGTCAAGCTAATGAATGAAAATAAGCACTAAGTGGGAGGCAACCCACTGTTAGGTAAGTTTTAAATTTGGTTTTATTTTCATTTATTAGAGATTTTTTGTGTACTATTTTATTTGAGGTTAAACAAAAAAGACACGAGGAAGACAACCTGCTCTCAGCATCGACCGACACCTGATCAATGTCGATCGACGAACCATCACAAGCATCGATCAATCACAACTTAACTGTGTCGATCGACACTCACCATCAGCGAGCAGGTATACCGTTTTTCCTTGTTAAATTTTATCCTTATGAGTTACTTTCCCACTAATATTAGACTCTATACAATGGGGACAATGTTGTTTAAGTGTGCGGGAGGTAGTTACTTATCTTGTGTTTTCTTTTGAGCTTTAATTTTGTAAGTTTTATTGACTCAAGAAGGGGATGATGAACTTTTTCAAATTTACTTACTATCTAGCTACTCTATAGCACCATTCTTTGAGGTTATTGGCTGGAGGGTGTACTGAATGGAAACACCAAAGCTATCACCTGCCAGTAACATCCACGCCTGCTGAGAAAGTCTGAAGGAACCAAAGCTGGCCTCCAACCTTAATCAACTTAACTTACTTTTTTTGGGACTTAGTATACACTGGATCGGATTCCTCCTTCATGGCTAAAATGTAAAAGTCTATGTGTTTCTGATTCTCTTCTCTCTCTCTCTCTCTCTTCAGCATCTAGAAAAAGAAAAGATTGAGATGATTTTCTGAAAGATGCATAGGGGTAGGTAAATTACCTATGACCCTAGTATTCTAATTCAGAAAGGAATGATCACACACTGTGGAAGTGAGGGATAGGTAAATTACCTGTGACCCCATTATTCGCCTACACTTTGTCAAAAAATAAATAAATAAAAAAGGAGAGAAAAGAAAAAGAAAAATAAACAAGATGGATTGTATCAGTATCATTGATTCATTGGACTTATCAAAAAATATAAAGAGATTCAGAGAAAAGAGAAAGAGGGAAGAAAGTGATCAGAGAAGACTGCATTTGTGTTCAGAAACATGTTGGGGGTAAAAGTTCATGTACCCTTTAATCGATACTCCCAAGATTTAACCTACACATATAGTAGAGGGGCGAGTCAGGCGGAATCAGTTGTGTTGTGGGCTGGATAGCTTAGTTGTTAAGCTAGTATGTAGTACATGGAAGTGCCTCTAAAGTTGGCATTGATCTGATGTGGCTTGCAACATTGCAGAAGTGAAGGTAGTAGCTTAAAAAATTGTGTGAGTCCCTGCTGTTTTCAAACCTCTTGCCAATGACTACTCTATGTTTTGCTTGAGGACAAGCAAAATGATAAGTCTGGGGGAGTTGATATACCATGGATTTTACCATTTTTATACCATGGTATATGACCTATTTAGAGTATATTATATGGTTTTAGAGTATGTTTTAGAGTGTTTTCAGGTTAAGGTGCGTTTTGGAGAACTTTGGTGATTTTGGAGCCTTTTGAGGTGTAGAACTGCACAGACGCGTCAGATGTTTATCTATGGATTGAGATTTTACCATGGTTCGATTGAGCTGAACTTTTAACACACTATAGATATTTGAGTTAAATTTCCAATGCGACCAGTTTGAGGCCAGTCAGCACCCTATTGCAGAAGTTATACCCGTTTTACTGAAGAGTGATATGTATGACACGCGCGATGAAGCTGCCGAGGAGACGAAGGAGTGTCGATCGACGACACAGTCTTCTTTTTGATCAAAGGTGATCCCAAACGCGGGACGAGTATATTTCAAGATTGGCTAAAGCCTAAAAGCCACCACAAGTTACCAGAATACCTAGACGACCCAAAACTCTATTTATGTTTTTCCTAAGCCATTGGTTAGGCTGGATGACAGCGTGCGGGTTAAGGTTTACGTTCTAAATAATGCAATATATCAAATTAACCTAACAAACTACTTTTGCCAAGATAGGTCAGATTGTAGTACTTAGGGATCAAATCCACAGAGAACGAGGGAACAAAATAGATTTCTGTAACTCTAATGGTTAAACTAGGCAAACTATAAATAGTGGTTTTGGTTGTAATCTATCAGGAATAGAAAAATATCTAAAATACTAAGCGAATGCAAATATGGAAAAGCGGTAGATCTAGGGTTTCAGGCAAGTGAATTATAATGGATAGGATGCATGGAATTATTAATATGAGAGAACAATAAATGTTAACTAGTCTGACCCCCTCTTGTCCCAACTCTCATATGCAGAGAGAGAGAAGTGCACCGTCGATCGACGGCTAAGCCCTGATGTCGACCGACGCAAGTCAGAAAAGAAGTTTGTCTACTATGCTAGTTAGACCAACTCTCGCATGCATTTAACAACCTAGCTCAATGAACTCAATTCTGGCACATAACCTACTCTTGTAGTTTTCCATGTTCTAAGTTCAGGTTCCAAGTTAGCTACTCTAGAACACAAGCATTAAACACAATTCCAAAGATTAATACTACTTCATATTAGCAATTCTATTTTGGGGCAAATTCATTACTACCATTATGAACCCTAAATCTAACAGGTGAATTACTCAGACATGATCAAAGAGAAAATGATGAACTGAATAATATAATGCATAGAATAATAAATGGGGTTCCAATACAGATTTCTGAAGGAGTTCAAATCTTCTCCTATAAACTACTAAAAATCTCAATGCAAGGAACTAAAAGCTGTAAAATAAAATGAGGTGTTCTGCCTAAACAATGGCAGAACCCACATAAACTAGGTCACAACTCGTCCAAGGGCATTCTCGTAGTTCGTCTTGACTTGGGCTTGAAGTCGGTCAATACTCTGCGAGTGGACCGTCATCGGCAGCAAGGATGCTATGTCGATCAATGGTCATGCTTGACTTTGACTTGTACTTAGCTGAATGTGAACAGTTACTGGATATCTCTTCTGAAATACTATAACAAGCTCCATAATCTCCATATTGCTCCAAAACGTACATGGACCTATAAAGACTCTAAAACGCAGTCTCACAGTCCAGACACACATAATAGACTCCAAATAGGGTCCAAATGATGGTCTAAAACTGGTAAATAAAAAGGTATATCAACTCCCCAAAACTTAACCTTTTGTTTGTCCTCAAGCAAAACAAAGGTGCCGAGTGAAAGAGGTTTGAAATGCGGGGACTCACATAATGTATAAGTATAACTATCACCCGACTATATTGCAACCACATCAAATAATGCTAATCAAAGAGAAACTCTATATGCCATATCCTAGTATAACTACCAAATCCATTCTGTCACGAACTCAACAAATACTAATTTGACTCACCCCTCTACTAATCTCATTTCTTTGCATAAAAATAAAGTGCACCCTTTACCTTGGGAGAATCTATCAAAGGACGCGTGGATTCAACTCCTGCAAATCTGCATACACATGTGTAAAGTCTTTCCTGATCCCTTTCTTCCCTCTTTTCTCTCTTCTCTGGATCTTTTTAGATCTCAAACTCAATGGACAATGATGCTAATACAGTCCATCTTTCCATCTTATTTTCGATTTCTTCTTTCTTTCTTTTTTTTTCTTGGGAAAAGTTTTTGGTGAATATTGAGGTCGTCGGTAATGTACCTACCCCTCGCTTCCAACAATGAGTGATCATTCTTATGAATTAGAATAGTGGGGTCATCGGTTGTGTACCTACCCCTCTGCATCTTTGGAAATCATCTCATATTTTCATTCTTATTGATTCTGAAGAGAGAGAGAAAAGGGATGTGGGAACCGAAATCCACACCATCGATTTCCGTAAACTTAAGAAGTCAAGAAACCCTAAATTTGCCAGGAGATCGCAGACAATAATAAGGTAACGAGCCTTAGCTACAAAATCTGTCGGCGAGATCCTTAGTTCTAGCATCCTGACTATGAAAACCTAATCGAAACGCAGCTCAATAACAAAACGAAAGTAAATGCCTATTGCTCTAAGTTTCTGTGAATGCTGAAAAGTTCTCCCTGAGTCTCTGGTCGAGTTTATCCCTTCAAGAATATTCCCTTTTTATCTCGATCTTCCTCATTATCTTGGAAACTTGACATTTATATTCCGATTCCGTGAGATTCATCACCATCATAACATTAATGGGCCTAATTTCGTATGAAATCGCAAGTGGACCTGTAACGATCTCCATAATGCTCCAAAACGTACATGGAGCTGTAAAGACTCTAAAACACAATATAGACAAACATAATAGACTCCAAATAGGGTCCAAATGATTTCTATTTATTCTATTCATCTATGATTTAAGTTTCTTTGATCATGTCTGAGAAGATTTCCTGTTAGATTTAGGGTTCACTATTATATTAATGGATTAGCCAAACAATAGAAATGCTAAGGTGTAATAATTATCCTTCATCAGTATTGTGCTTATTACCTGTGTTCTAGAGTTACTAACTAGAACCATGATCTTAGGACAATTAGAAACTGCGAGAGTAGGATCATTACCTGAATAAATCATGTTGAGCTAGGCTGCTAGATACATACGAGAGTTATTCTAATAATTTTAGTGAACATATCGAATTAGGTCTTAATGGTTGATTTATGTGAGCATCGATCGATGCTAGCTCAACAACATCGATCGACGGTCTGTTCCAAGTTCTTAACAAGAGTTGTTAACAAAGACTTAAGTCATAGATAAATTCACTACTTGATATTTTACTGTTTGAATTCGAGTTCTAGGATACAAAACTCTTAGCTTATATCCACTATAATCATGATTGCATGAAATCCTATATCTAGTTATTTATTATTATTGCTTACAAACCAATCAATCAATCAACCAACTGCTTTGCTTTATTTACAGCTTTAAATCTATTTGCCTAGCTTAATCGCGACTATATTGAGTTTATTGTGTATCCACGCTCCTTGTGGATTCGATCCCTAAGCACAACAAGTGGACATGTTATTTGAAAGAGTAAAGTTGCTCTAGGGTTACTTTGAGCATATCAAGGTACCCCCGGGAGTTTAATGTGATAGGCCGTGTAAATTCAGTGACCGCAAAAGAGCATGATAGAAATAGTGAAGGGCGCCGTAAGATCGAGTCATGCCGATTCATGGCATAAATATGGTTATTATGACTAGGGTGCCATAAAGAGCTGGAAGGGGCCAACGTTCTGCAACGCGGATAGTCATTTTGGATGCTGGGAGATAGTCGTGAACGTAAGATCACTCAGGATAGGAAGACACAAGGTAGGAAAATCTTGAGCGGGCCATAGGTCCTTAGAGTCTATGTTGGTTGGCGTATGTCAAGTTGGTTATATCTTGTGTTTTTTGGCACAATGTATATAAGCTTTATCTTTTCAAGGTTTTATCGAGTCTTTTTAGTCCTTTTCACGTCGTTACAGGCGCAGAGTAGGTTGGATGGCTCTTGGAAGGATACATGAAGAAAAGGTTTCAATTTGGAGTTTTCCTGCAGAGCAGCCAGACAGAGCAACCGAGTGGGTGGTCCTAGATGGGACACCCGCTCTCCTGCTCGTGATATTTAAGGAAACTACAAATACTTCAAGATTTTTTCTACTTTCTCCATCTCTTCCATGACCTAAGGGACCTCCATATAAAAAGTCCCCCTCTATCTCTCTTATTTTTCTACGCTAGTTTTGACGCAGAGAAACGAGACTCTAGATTTTAATATTGCAATTGGTGACTTGCTACCTTGTAAGGGAGAAGGCTTCATTTCTATCGCTTTGGAGAAGAATTCCCTGAACCCTATTTCTATTTCTTTTATAATCGCAGTGATGTATTATTCAGTTTCAATCTTTGCGTTCTCTTGTTCCATGGCCGAGTAGTCAGATTAGTTAGCCTAGGGTGTTGGATCGTGAGCTGAACATAAAGAAGTATTCATTGATTGTCTTCATTCATTACTGCACTTAAAGCTTGCATTGAATTGATCACCTAGTGTTTGATCTTAGGCTGAATCTATTCATTAACCGTGTAATAGGTTCCTAGACTTTTTATGAGTGAGCATCACATCCCCAATCAGAAAAAGTAGATATTAGGGTGTCTTGTGAACTGTTCGGACCAGATCTGTAATGTTCTTGATCGGATCTCAGACCAAGCAATAAATTAGGCTCTTAGGCTGGTCGAAGAAAGGAGAAGCACCACGACAGTGGGCTGATACAATCACATGCTCCGAGTTCTAGACTTGCGCTATAACAAATTTGAATAATTGTTTCATCAAAATGAGCTGAAAAACCTCAACATTATGATGCAACAGATGCTCCAGATCCAACAAGTTCAAGTCAAGGCATTAAATCAGGTTACCACAGACATCAACGCCAACATGGACAACATGTTTACTGAGCTGAACAAGAAGTATGATAATGTCAATAGCCACATATGGAGGATTGATATCCAGCTCGCTCAAACGGCCAAGAGTGTTAAAAGATAACAAGGAACTCTTCCTGGAAAAACTGAGACAAACCCAAGAGATTGTAGTGATGTAGATCTGAGGAGTGGAAGACAAAGAAATTAAATCTAATGGTGATCAATGTTTCCCGGAAACGGCGCAAAATTTTACATTGCATGTTTTTATGTTCTAGCAGGGTATAAATATCGTAAACAAATAACTACCAAATTAACCCTTAATCCTAACACAAAAAATAATTCTCTTGCCAAGAGAGATCATATGTAATACTTAGGGATCAAATCCACAGAGAACAATGACACACAATAGATTTCTTATTTCTAAAGACTAAGCTAGGTAATTATATATATTGGTAACAAGTAATAAGTTTAAGGAAATATTTCTTATTAGAAGGTATGGATGCAATATGGAAATATGCTAGTAATGTAAATATGGAAATGTGATAATAAACTAACTAGATGCAAATGTAAATATGCTAGATCTAGGGTTTCAAGCTCAATGAATTATAAGGAATAGGAAGCACGAATATATAAGTATTCTAGAACTCAAATATTAAATATTCTGATCCTTTTAACTCCAACTCTCGTATGCGAGCAAAAGGAAAGACCATCGATCGACGGCTAAGGCCCAGTGTCGATCGACGGTGAAATCAGAAGTAAGTGTGAACGAGATTTGATATGTTCACCAAGCTAATTAGACCAGCTCTCGAATGCGCCTAACAACCTAGTTCAATGGAGTATATTCTGGCACAAAACCTACTGTCGTAGTCATCCATGTCCTAATTTCAAGATCCTTGTTAGCTACTCTAGAATGCAAGCATTAAGCATAACTCAATTGATGGATATTAACTTAACCTAGCAATCCTACTTTTGGGCTAATCCATGTTTGCTACTATTCAACCATGAATCTAGTTGACAACTACTCAGACATAATTAAATTAAGAATAATAATATAATTCATAGATAAAATATTGGGGTTCCAATACAAATCTCCCTTAAGAGTTATGAATCTTCTCCCCTAAATAAATCCTAAAACTGTGATGGAATGCTGGTGCACAAAATCAGTCACTTGCACCGGGCACCAGCGCTCTCTAGCACCTTGGTGCCATACATAAAGTATAAATATAAAACCCTAAAATCTAGGTCAAAACTCATCCAGGGGTAATCTTGTAATCTTGTGTCTTGTCTCTAACTTGGGTTTGAAAATCGATTGTCTGCGAACATCGATCGATATTGGTAATGTAACATCGGTCGACGCCAACGTTGTGTCATCGATCAATGGCAATCTTGTACTTCGACTCTCACAACAATCAGCTACGGATTCCTCTCTTCTAAATGCCTAAAAAGCTCCAAGTATCTCCATATATCTCCAAATCGTACATGGACCAGTAAAGACCTTAAAACATTGCCTAGACACACATAATAGAACCTAAATAGAGCCTATAACATGGCCTGAAATTGGTAATAAACAGGCTATATCAATTTTCCATTTCCATTTATTGATACAATGCTTGAGATATGGGCTAACCCCCATACTATTGCTTTTTAGATGGATATTTAGGTTTCTTTCAAATTCCCATCCACCAGACGATCAGGAGAAGACAACATTCACGTGTCTATATGGCACATTCGCTTACAGGAGAATGCCATTTGGTTTGTGCAACACTCCAGCAAAATTTCAATGTTGCATGATGTCTATTTTTACTGATATGATTGAGGACATAATGGAATTTTTCGTTGATGATTTCAGTGTCTATGTAAGCTCTTTTTCTACCTGTTTGTCGAATTTGTACAGGGCGTTGCAGCGGTATGAAGAGAAACACTTGGTGCTAAACAGGGATAAGTGCCACTTCATGGTAAGATATGGGATCGTGCTCGGTCAGAAGATCTCAAAAAAAGGGGCTCGAGGTACACAAAGAAAAAAAATGAGGTGATGATGAGTTTACAGCCTCCGAATTCAGTCAAAAGGATCAGAAGTTTCCTGAGACACGCCAGTTTCTATAGGAGGTTCATAAATGATTTATCAAAGATCGCACGAGCTCTC
This sequence comes from Moricandia moricandioides, assembly GCA_905132885.1. Classification (NCBI taxonomy): domain Eukaryota; kingdom Viridiplantae; phylum Streptophyta; class Magnoliopsida; order Brassicales; family Brassicaceae; genus Moricandia; species Moricandia moricandioides. The sequence goes on from CAJHQQ010001746.1 coordinate 31,333, forward strand.
ACTAGTTTGCTCTACAAGGAGACCAAGTTTGAGTTCGGCAGCGACTGTTTGGCTGCATTCGTAATGATCAAGGGAGCTCTAGTCAGTGCTCCGATTGTCTAGCCACCAGACTGGAATCTTCCATTTGAGATCATGAATGATGCAAGTGATTTTGCAGTCGGAGCAGTGTTGGGCCAGCAAAAATACAAGAAACCGCACGTGATCTACTATGTGAGAAAGATCCTAGATGAAGCACACTGTCGCTATGCCACTACTGAGAAGGAGCTGCTGGCAATTGTATTTGCCTTTGAGAAATTTAGGTCCTACCTGATAGGTTCTAAGGTGGTAGTACACACTGATTTTGCGGCTTTGAGGTACCTGTTGACAAAGAAAGATGAAAACCACGGTTATTGAGATGGATTCTCCTGCTCTAGATGTTGAGATCAAGGACAAGAAGGGGATTGAAAATGGAGTCGCGGATCACCTTTCCAGAATGAAGATTGACAAAGAGACAGCTCTTGACGTCAGTCTCCCAGTAGAGCATGTTTACTCCATTAACCTGAGAAGAGCAGAGACACAACCGCTCCGCACAAGCTTCTCTAGCAATCCAGAACACCTTGTTTCTGCGATCAATAATAGGTATCCGAACCTCCCATAGTTTGCTGAGATCGCTAACTACCTAGCCACTGAAAAGGAACCAGTTGAGTTTACTGGTAATGATCGGAGAAAGTTATTAAGGGATGCGAGACACTACTTTTGGATGAGCCATATCTGTACCGGCACTGCAAAGATGAAGTATTTCAAAAGGTTGAGCGGAAACTGAAATTCTAGGGATTCTCTATCACTGCCACGGTTCTTCTTATGCCGGCCACTTCACAACCTTCAAGACCGTCTACAAGATCCTTCAAGCCGGTTTCTGGTGGCCGACTACGTTTCAGGATGCTCATGCCTTCATCTCCAGATGCAGCTCATCTCAGAGAGAACGTAACATCAGCAAGAGAAATGAAATGCCACAAAACTTCATTTTGGAAATTGAAGTGTTCGATTGTTGGGGGATTGATTTCATGGACCATTCCCACCATCCTAGTCGCAATGGATTATGTGCCTAAGTGGGTTGAGGCGCTGGCCAGTCCCACAAACAATGCTATAGTGGTGACGAAGATGTTCAAATCAATCATCTTTCCACGGTTTGGAATACCTAGAGTGGTCATTAGTAATGGAGCCAGCAATTTCATTAACAAGATTTTTGAGGGTTTGTTGAGGAAGAATGGTGTCAAGCACAAGGTTTCTACTCCTTATCACCCTCTGAAAACTGGTCAGGTTGAAATTTCTAACAGAGAGATCGAGAGCATCTTGCAGAAGACAATGAGACTACACGCAAGGAATTGTCCTTGAAGCTGGATATGCTCTATGGGCTTACAGAGTAGCCTACAAAACACCAATTGGGACCACTCCCTACAACTCCATGTATGGAAAGGCGTGCCACCTTCTTGTGGAGTTTGAGTACAAGGTGGCATGGGCTGTGAAGCTGCTCAGCTTTTACATCAAATTAGCCACAAAAAGGAACTCCATTCAACTCCATGAGTTAGAAGAAATCATGCACCTTGACTATTAAAGCTCAAAAAATTACAAGGAAAGGACCAAGGTACATCATGATAAGAGGATCATCAGCAAGAGCTTTGAGCCAAATAATCAGGGGCTGCTTTTTAATTCCAGGTTGAAGCCGTTCCCTGGATAGCTGAGATCAAGGTTGTCCAAACCTTTCACCATTAAAGAGGTCCACCCTTATGGAGCTAGTGTGTTGCTGGAAACAAAAGGAGGAAAGTTTGTTGTTAATTGTCACCGTTTGAAGCCATATCTTGCTGACACAACCATCACAGAAGGTGAAGAACTTCCTTTAGGCGATCTTTCTTTCGCCTAATCAGCTACCAAAGTCAAGGTAGTGACCTAAACCATGTGCTTGGTGGGATGTAACCCACTGTTGAGTATATATATATCTATATTTAGATGTTTGTTTTAGTTACTTTATATTTTTTTTAATTTTTAGTTGCAAGTAAAAAATCCGAGATCCTTGAAAGACCAGCGTTTCTCATGGAGAGCAGTCAAAGGGAGCAGCGAGGAGGCTGCTTCAAGTATATTGGACAAAAACGTGGGGTCTACTTAAGAGTCTCTCTCTTCTTTTTTCTTCCCCCACGACCTTTTCATATCCTCCCTTGTGGGATTTCCCAAAAGTTTTTTCAAAACCCTAAGTTTCTTATTTCTCAACGAATTTGAGTGGTTTTTGGTTATAACTTGGATAATTTCTCGAGCTCTCTCTATGGTTTTGCATTCGCGTTCATCAATTGAGCAAGGTAAGGATGCCAATCGCTCTACTTTCGCACATGCAACTTGCGAGCGGTCTTGGGGGTTTTAGCTTTACCACTTATTTTTGATTTTATTGATTGATTTAGGGTTTATAACTGTGAATCGACCTCCTTTTACTACTAGGATCGATAAAAGAAGTTGAACTGAGTGGAATTGGAATCGCTTGTTAGAACTATGTTGAACCGGTTTTGGATGTGTATGACTGTGTGTTCTAAGATTTTTTTGAAACTGTTCCACTTCTTTTGAGTTTTAATAGATCGATTTAAATGAAAGTGACCTCTCCTTTTGCTGTTAGGATTGACAAAAAAGTTGGAATGTATGAGATTGCAAACGATTTGTAGACCTAGGGAAAAACCGAATTCTAATTGCTTTTATGTGTGTTTGAGCGATTTATTGAAGCAATTTGATAATGGGTTTAGTAGAAAAAGAATGGATTGTGTTTTATGAGATTGGAAAAGTAAAAGTTTCCATCATTTTCAAGTAGCCCAATGAGCAGAACTGATTATGTCGTTTATTCTCGGTTTTGCATGCATCCACGCGCAAAAGGCGGATTGAAATCATCAACCTGGACCAATCAAGCTTCTAGCTCCCATACTCCTGCTCCCAATCTCAATCTCGAGAATTACCCTTGGAAAAGGCATGAAGACGAGCGGATGAACCATAACGACAACTCTCTCCCAGCCATTTCTCCAGAAAAACAAGACAGGTCAAATGCTCATTGCTATAATGGTTTCCTCAACATTGAAACCGAACCAACAGAATTTGTCAACGCCCAAGAAATTTTTTAGCTTGACCGCCATGAAGACTTACACAGCGCTTTCTATGCTGCGAAGATAGCCGGCATCTGCTATGATACTCATGCCTTGTACCCGGATCTGGTTAGGCAATGCCTCGGTTCAACTGAGATCACGTATGAGGATTCCGACCACACATCCTTTGAGACTCCCTTATTCTCCTTATTTTCTAGTAGGAATAAATACTCGCTCCCCGTGGACTCTTTACCGAGGTCTACGAGAAGGCAAATGAGCCAAAGGGAACAGCTTTCCCTAATAATTTTTCTCCCACTTCCGCGTTTTGGGAATTCATTGCTGCAGGAGAGTTAAAATCCCGATCGGTAAAACAGTCCCTGATTCACAACCCAACGTTAAAAATAATTGCGAAGGTACTCAGTAACCTCATGTTTGCGAATGTGCACACAACAAAGGTCACCAATGGTGAGTTACAGCTGGTCTATGGTACTTGCGAGGATGAGATCGGAGCCGCGAATGCAGGGATCTCCTTTGCTGAGGTTAAGAACAATGCCGGCTTCATCATATCTCAGATGTTCATCGACAAAAAGCCCAGGGTTTTGTAGAAAGGAGAAGGAAAGACAGAGCGATGCGGCGGTCATTGGCGGCTGTTTCCAAGATCCACCAACTAGAGCAGGCAGAGGCGAGCAAACAGACGGATCAGGGACTTCATGCAAAACAGCAGAGACCCCTGCAAGAGCAAGGAACAGGAGGTATGCGGGACGGTCTGACAGAGAGGAGACAGAATGAGTAACCCACCACTTTATCAATTATATTATCCATTCGCTACTTTATTCTTGTTTTTATTTGGCCTTCCTTGAATTTATTTTCACACCATGGATGGTGTAAAGTAATTATCAGGGAGGCACTTGTGTGCTGATCTCGTTTGTTTCTTATGACTTTTATATTTGAGTTAGTCTTGATTCGTTTTGATGTTTTTATCGAGACAGTTTTTTGGATAGTCAGTCAAAAATTTGTGGGAATTAGGACCTTATTTTGTGATGTTCATTAACCACCCTCGTGCTTTCGTTGTTTTATTCAGTGACCTTACCAACAACGAAAGACTTAACTCTATTTAACTTGAACCTAAAATCTTGACTACAATTCTTCTTGTCATTGGCGTTAGATCACGGAAACGAGATTACGCTCAGGATTCTTATTCTTTCTATCCATCTTCTTGATCATGAGTGGCTAGCTCATTTTTAGCTAGTACCCACCTTGAACCCATAAGCCTTTATTCCACCCTCATGCATTTGTTATTCAGTATCTTATGTGCAAATATACGCAAAAAGACCATAGAGAAAATGATCGACACAGCCTCTTACTCATTAATGTTGCAGTACGAGAGAGTAGTCAAAGGGGAGCAGGGACACAACAGTAAAGAGGCAGGGCGAGAAAATGTGAAATCAGAGACAGGAGAACGTGAGACATAAGTGTTACCTCCTTTTCCATCACTACTTTATCCCTTTATCCCATCTATTGTTTCATCATAGTATTCAGTTTCAATATATATATATATATATATGAAGTGATGGAGAAGGGGAAGAAAGATCAAGGAAATGTTACTCTTGCAAACTTAAAAGAAGAGCAGGGCCCGAGTATGAAGATTATTGTAAAGGCGAAGCAAAAATGAGTAGAGGCTGTGGACATCAATGGATTCATCCTCTCTTGCAATTTTGTGTGATATCATGCATCCTCTACAAAGAAATTATAACCCCTAAACACTTACAGCTTCACCATTAAATGGCCTGTTTTACAACTAAAACCGTCTACTCTGAATAATGCTTGTGATGAGAAGCTCACGCCACTCTAAATTGAATGTAAGAAGTTTTGTCTGGAAGGTGTGACCTTTTTAGGTTTGAGATATAGAGTATGGATCCGGTTTGAATAGCAGTCAGTGGGGTTTCGGTAAGGATGTGTTTTCCTACCTCCATTGCTTATATGGTTCAGAGATTTGTGGTTAAGGTATGTTGGAGTCAAAATCATTCACAACGAAACACATGTCTGAAAATTCCCGAAAAACATTTTAAAAAAAAGCGCGGGAAACCACAACTAGAACCTTGTACAAATTCAAAAAGGACTGGACGACAAGTTATCGAAAAGGACAATCAAGTAACAGAATGGCCAAAACAACCGTGTCCAACCGCCCGACGGCAAGTTGAATGGACCAACCCCAACTCGTCAACAGACGAGTTGGAGCAGCTCGCCCAACTTTCCAGATGGCGACTTGGAGGGTCTCCGTCCAACTCGCCATCAGGCGAGTTGAGACTGCTCAACAACCTCGCCATCAGGTGAGTTGGGATTGCTCGACCAACTAGCCTGGTGGTGAGTTTGACCGTCCCCGACCAACTAGCCTGGTGGCGACTTGGACCGTCCCCGTCCAACTATCCTGGTGGCGAGTTGGACTCCCCATCCACCTAGCCTCATGGCAAGTTGGACCGTCCCCGTCCAACTCGCCTAATGGCGAGTTGGATTGACCATTTCCAGCTCACCATCAGGTGAGTTGGATCAGCACCATCCGTCTCGGTTCCAATCAATACCTCTTTCAAACCTAGACCACACTGTCTCTTGTTCCGTTTCGATTAGAGTTACATTGAAACTATACGATAAAAACCGTAAAGACTTGTTTTCTCGTATGAATTCAAATGGTTCGTATAAAACGGAAACAGTCGAATAAACACCAAATTTACCTCAACTATATGCGTAATTGGAACTATTTACAAAACCGAAATCGTACCGAAGGTTTTCTCTCGGAAATATCACAAAAACATTTAAGTCGAAAAACAGCCGGAAAAGGTCTAATACGCGGCTAAGAGCCCACGTACGGTTTTTGATGGGATCCAGCCCAAGGATACTTTGACGGTTTATCTATTATTCGCAGAAGAAGATAAAAGTCAAAGTCCAGAAGATAAATGTCAAATTTCAAGGGATAATCATGAAGATCGAAGAAAAATAAAATATTTCTGCAAACCGATAAAAACGACTCGGGGGCAGAAAAATGAAAGAGGAAACCGCCTTAAGAGGAGTTGATATAGCCTTTTTTTAACCAGTTTTAGGCTATATTATAGGCTCTATCTAGGGTTTATCATTTGTGTCTAGACTATGTTTTAGAGTCTTTACAGGTCCATGTACGTTTTGGAGATATATGGAGATACTTGGAGCTTTTGGAGCATTTAGAGGAGAATAATCTGTAGTTGATCATTTAGAGAGTCAAAGTACAAGACAATCATCGATCAACGACAATACCTTGGCGTCGACCGATGTTACAAGACAAAGGTCGATCGATGTTGCACACTTTTCATCGATCGACAGCCAAATAACAGACACGCAATTTCAAGCCTTAGTTAGAGACAAAAGACGAAGATGCCCTGGTCGAGTTTTGACCTAAATTTTAGTGTTTAATACTTATGTTTTATGTATTACACACAGAAGAGGGTGTGCAGAGTTGTGTGCATAAGTGTGTGGAAAGCATTATAGTTTTAGGGTTTTTAGGGGAGAAGATTAATAACTCTTTAGGGAGATTTGTATTGGAACCCCAGTATTTTATCTATGCATTATATTCAGACTATTTTTCTTTCTTTGATTATGTCTGAGTAGTTATCAACTAGATTTAGGGTTAAATGATAGCAATCATGGATTAGCCCAAAAGTAGGATTGCTCGGTTAAGTTAATATCTAACAGTTGAGTTGTGCTTCATGCTTGCATTCTAGAGTAGCTAAATAGGATCTCAAAAGTACATGGACGACTACGAGAGCTGGTCTAATTAGCTTGGAGAACTTATCAAATCTCATTCACACTTTCTTCTAATTTCACCGCCGATCGACATCAGGCCTTAGTCGTTGATCGATGGTCTTTCCGTTTTCTCGAATACGAGACTTGGATTTAAAAGGGTCAGAATAGTTAATATTTGAGTTCTAGAATATTTACATTTCCGTGCTTGCTATTCTCTATAATCCATTAAGCTTGAAACCCTACATCTAGCATACTTACATTTGCATCTAGTTAGTTTAATAGCATATTTCCATATTTGCATTATTATCATATTGCCATATTGCATCTATACCTCTTGATAAGAAATATTTCCTTAACTGATTGTTTGCTACTAATATATATATATCAACCTAACTTAATCTTTAGAAATAAGAAATCTATTGTGTGGCATTGCTCTTTGTGGATTCGATCTCTAAGTACTACACCTGGTCTCTCTTGGTAAGAGTATTATTTGTGTGTTAAGATTAGGGTTAATTTGATAGTTAATTGTTTAGGATATTCACACTCAGCTAGAAAAATAAACACACCCATGTCAAATTTGGCGCCGTTTCCGGGGAGCATTAATCGCCATTAGATTTAATTTCTAAGATTTAGTCTAGGTTTGTTTTTACTTTTAAGTTGCTAAAATTTTCTTTTCTTTTGTTTTTCAAGTACATGCAAAAGAGTACCCGGAGCAATAAAGGAAAAGAACTACTATTCTCAAACCCTGAGAAACTCGAACGTACGATCCACAAAGAAAGAGGACAAGCATCGATCGACACCAACTACAGAGCATCGACCGACACTTCTTTACGAACAGCATCAACCGAAATTAGAACTCTATCAGTGACCGACATCAACTTACCCGCACCGATCGACAGTAGCAGACGAGTTCAAAGACTTTAGTATTGGTTTGGGATGAGAGTGGAGACTTGCATGACCTCAACGGTCATCTGCATAATGCAGCATGTCAAAAGATAGATGATCAGGGGACTGTAATCCCTGATACAGAAGTAGAAGCGGAAGCAAACGCTGCAGTAGCTCAACCTGAAGCTACTGGCCAAGTTACCCAGAGAACACTTGCTGACTACAACCGTCCACACCAGTTCTACGCCAGCATATCCGCCATTCTTCCTCTAGCTTTTCAGAGAAACGATTTTGAGATCAACCCCGCTTTCTTCGGACTTGTAGCGTAGAAGCCTTACCATGGGTTGCGACACGATCACCCTATGGATCATCTAGAGTGATTTGAGGATCTGGTGACTGTTATTAAAGCCACTGAAGTCCCTAAGGACTATCTCTTTTGTAAGCTCTTTTTTGTAAGCTCTTCAAGTACTCACTTGCTGGAGAAGCTTCATATTGGCTTAAGCAGTTACCACCATGATCTCTGACATCCTGGACTGACATCAAAAACGCCTTCTTGCGTAACTTCTTTGATGACACGAGAGGGGAAGATCTGAGGAGCAAGATTGCTACTTTTTCACAAGAACCATCAGAGTCTTTCAGAAACTCTTGGATCAGATTCAAGTCATACTAGAGAGATTTTCCACATCACGGTTTCAACGAAGTGCATGTTCTTAGCACTTTATTCAGAGGTATTGGATTCCAATATCAGATGGCTTTGACACGGCTAGTGAGGGGAATTTCAGCACTAGGAGTCCTGAAGAAGCAACAAAATTGATTGAGAATCTTGCATCGAGCATAGTACCAAGAACACATATTTTGAGAGGAAGAAATCAACTCCAGCTTTGAGCAAGGAGCAGATTGAAGAGGTCAAGGAAAAACTGGATAGCGTTCAGAAATTTCTCAAGAAGCAGTTTACTTTTGCAGAAGCAGAAGCAATAGAGTCTGGAGATGATGAGATTGAAGAAGAGGATGTGAACTACATTGATTGGAATTGTTTCTAGAGACAAGGGAATCCATGTTTCAACATGAACTCTTATGGGAGAGGTCAAAGGAGTAACTTTAATCAGGGTTCACAGAGGAACTCCTTTAACAACAACATGACTTATGGATCTTCTTACTACCAAAATCCTCTTCCAGAAGCCCATGTAAGCAAGATCGAAGCAATTGTTGACAGAGTTTTAGAGGGACATAAGAAGATGAATGTGGATTTGAATGGAAAGATAGATGGTCTGTACCTCAATCTCAATACCAAGTTCTAAAACCTCAGCACCCATGTGAAGAAGTTGGAGAACCAAGTGATGCAAACAAGTGAAACCATTAGGAGGCATGAGAGCCTGATTAAGGAGAAAGTGGAGGCTGGACAGAAGCACCACGTCAATGCATTAATTGATGATGATTTTTGGCAGGAAGTTTAGAGAGAGAAGCTCCAAGAAGGAGATTTTCGTGTGGAAAGTTATATGTCATTCGGCAGTTGATATAGCCTATTTATTACCAGTTTCAGACCATGTTATAGGCTCTGCTTAGGATCTATTATGTGTGTTTAGGCTATGTTTTAAGGTCTTTGCAGGTCCATGTACGTTTTGGAGATATATGGAGATACTTGTAGCTTTTGAAACATTTAGATGAGAGGAATTTGTAGCTGATCATTTAGAGAGTCGAAGTACAAGATTGCCATCGATCGACGGCACAACCTTGGCGTCGACCGATGTTACATGACAAGATCGATCGATGTTGCACACTTGCCATTGATCGAAGTCCAATTCTCAGACAGCCGATTTTCAAGCCAAAGTTAGAGACAAGACACAAGGTTACAATATTACAATATTACCCCTTGATGAGTTTTGACCTAGATTTTAGGGTGTTATATATATACTTTCTGTATGGCAGCGCTGGTGTGCAGCGCTGGTGCGTGGTGCAAGTGACAGATTTTGCGGACCAGCATTCCATCATAGTTTTAGGATTTATTTAGGGGAGAAGATTCATAACTCCTTAGGGAGACTTGTATTGGAACCCCAATATTTTATGTATGCATTATATTCATATTATTATTCTTACTTTAATTATGTCTGAGTACTTATCAACTACATTTGGGGTTAAATGATATAAAACATGGATTAGCCCAAAAGTAAGATTGCTAGGTTAAATTAATATCCATTAATTGAGTTGTGCTTAATGCTTGCTTTCTAGAGTAGATGACTAGGATCTCAAAAGTAAGACATGGACGACTACGAGAGTAGGTTCTGTGCATGAATAGACTCCATTGAACTGGGTTGTTAGGCGCATGCGAGTTCTGGTCTAATTAGCTTGGTGAACATATCAAATCTCGTTCATACTTCCTTCTGATTTCACCGTCGATCGACACTTGGCCTTAGCCGTCGATCGATGGTCTTTCCTTTTGCTCGCATACGAGAGTTGGAGTTAAAAGGATCAGAATATTTAATATTTGAGTTCTAGAATACTTATATATTCGTGCTTCCTATTCCTTATAATTCATTGAGCTTGAAACCCTAGATCTAGCATATTTACATTTGCATCTAGTTAGTTTATTATCACATTTCCATATTTACATTACTAGCATATTTCCATATTGCATCCATACCTTCTAATAAGAAATATTTCCTTAAACTTATTACTTGTTACCAATATATATAATTACCTAGCTTAGTCTTTAGAAATAAGAAATCTATTGTGTGTCATTGTTCTCTGTGGATTCGATCCCTAATTACTACACCTGATCTCTCTTGGCAAGAGTATTATTTTGTGTGTTAGGATTAAGGGTCAATTTGACAGTTATTTGTTTAGGATATTTATATCCTGCTAGAACATAAAAACGCGCAGTGTCAAATTTGGCGCCGTTGCCAGGGAACATTGATCACATTAGATTTAATTTATAGGATTTAGTCTAGGTTTGTTTTATTTTCAAGTTACTAATTAGTCTTTTTCTTTGTTTTTCAGGTGCATGCAAAAGAGTACCAGGATAAACAAAGGAAAAGAATTACTGTTCTTAGACCCACAGCAACTCGAGCGTACGATCCGGAAAGAAAAACGACAAGCATCGATCGACGGCATCTACTCAGCATCGACTGACACTTCTTTACGGACAGCATCAACCGACATCGGAACTTTAGCATCGACCGACATTGATCACTTAGCATCGATCGACATCACCTCATCCGCATCGATCGACGACAACAAACGAGTTCAGATGGTTGCGCCTATAATAGTGGTTCGGAGTGAGAATGGAGACTTGCATGACCTCAACAATCATCTGCGTAATGCAGCAGGTCAAAGGATAGACGATCAGGGGGCTGTAATCCCTGATACAGAAGCCGAAGCAGACGCTGCAATAGCTCAACCTGAAGCTAACGCCCAAGCTGCTAAGAGAACACTGGCTGACTACAACCATCCAGGCCAGTTCTACGCCAACAGATCCGCCATTCGTCCTCCAACTTTTCAAAGAAACGATTTTGAGATCAACCCCGCTTTCTTCGGGCTTATAGCGGAAACACCTTACCATGGGTTGCGACATGACACCCTAGGGATCATCTGGAGGGATTTGAGGATCTAGTGACTGCTATTAAAGCCAACGGAGTCCCTCAGGACTATCTTTTCTCGTAAGCTCTTCAAGTACTCACTTGATGGAGAAGCTTCATATTGGCTTAAGCAGCTACCACCAGGATCTTTGACATCGTGGACTAACATTAAGAACTCTTTCTTGCGTAAATTCGTTGATGACGCAACAGCAGAAGATTTGAGGAGAAAGATTGCTACTTTTTCACAAGAACCTTCAGAGTCATTCAAAAACTCATGGATCAGATTCAAGTCATACCAGAGAGACTGTCCACATCACGGGTTCAACGAAGTGCAGCTTCCTAGCACTTTCTTCAGAGGTATTAGATTACAGTATCAGATGGCTTTGGACAAAGCTAGTGAAGGAAATTTCAGTACTAGAAGCCCTGAAGAAGCTACAAGATTGATTGAGAATCTGGCATCTAGCAGCAGTACCAAGAACACAGATTTTGAGAGAAGAAAATCAGCTCCAGCTGTGAGAAAAGAGTAGATTGAAGAGGTCAAAGCAAAGCTGGACAATGTTCAGAAATTTCTTAGAAAGCAGGTTACTTTTGCAGAGGTAGAAGCAATAGAGTCTGGAGAAGATGAGATTGAAGAAGAGGATGTGAACTACATTGATCGGAATGGTTTCCAGAGACAAAGGAATCCAGGTTTCAACATGAACTCCTATGGTACTGGTCAAAGGAGTAACTTTAATCAGAGTTTGCAGCGAAGGCCCTTCAACAACAACAGACTTATGGATCTTCCTACTACCAGAATCCTCCGCCAGAAGGTCCGGGAGAGCAAGATTGAAGCAATGGTTGATAGAGTCTTAGAGGAACAGCAGAAGATGAATGTGAATTTCAATGGAAAGATAGATGGCATGTACCTCAACCGTAATACCAAGTTCGAAAACCTCAGCACCCATATGAAGAAGTTGGAGAATCAAGTGATGCAAACAAGTGAGACCATTAGGAGGCATGAGAGCCTGATTAAGGAGAAGGTAGAGGCTGGGCAGAAGCACCACGTCAATGCATTGATTGATGATGATTTATGGCAGGAAGAGAAGCCCCAAGACATCAATTTTCGTGTGGAAAGTTCCATATCACTCGGCAATTCCCATTCGCATCAAACGACACAAAAAATGAGCATCAATCGACGGCGAATCCTGCAGTATCAGTAGCTTCGTGTGAGTCGACAAACATTGATCAACACAGAAACCTTTGCATCGATCGACATTGTGATGGAAGAATTAATCGACAGGAGAGAAACCCGGCTACCAAACCTTGATGCAAGTTTGATTGTATGTCCAACCGTGACAGCTTCAGAACATAACAGAACACAGACGCAACTGAAGCTATGCATACTGTTAGAGAAGTTGAGGGACACTTAAAGAGGAGGCAAAATATCCCAAAGCATCAACGCAGGAAGCCAATGAAAAAGAGATGGATTACTTTGCAAAAAGTGTTTTTAAAATTCCTATAGATATTCCTTTTGATGAAGATTATTATACTCACAGATTGTGGATGTTTTTCAGGGAAACAAGGAAGACAGATGATGATATAGAAATAATGTTCAATCACCTCAAAGAGAAGATGAAGCAGAGAACTTGTCTGAAAAAGAAAAGCGATCCTAGGAAGTTTGTGGTTCCATGCTTCATCAAAGGAAACAAATATCCCAACACCCTCTGTGACACTGGATCTTAAATGAGCATTATGCCAAAGTCTATGGCAAAGGAGCTGAACCTAAGAGTGGAACCCTCCGATGATTCATTCACAGTTGTAGACTTCTCAAGAGTGAACTCAGGAGGGTTGATAAAAGATGTTCCACTGCAGATCAACAACACCCTAGTCCCAATAGACTTCAATGTGATGGACATCAGGATAGACTGGAACTCTCTCTACTACTTTGGAGAGCATTCATGGCTATTGTGGGAGCCATATGCGACATGCAGCTAAACAGGTTGTATATATCTCTAATTGATAAAAATATATTTTATGAACCTGTAAAAAATAAGAACAAGGCTACCCTGATCGAATTGTGCAATGATGAAGAACTTGTGGTCATGTGCTTCTACGATTACGAGTTCGGTGAGGAATCAGGAGAAGGAGCATCGATCGACACCCCACCCAACACATCGATTGACGACCTTATAGTTCAACAATCGATCAACACCCATACTCCAGAACCGATCAACACCCACAATGCAAATTACAATTACAACCCAGCCTACCTTGTGTACGACGAAGATTACAGAGAAGAAGAGATTGTCGAACACCGAGGGCTTGCTATGGAAGAGGCTGGAGTTTTTCATGTTTCCCATCAACCTGGGAAATCGACATCGATCAATGGCGACCATACACCATCAATCGATACTGGGAACGAAGCAGAAACCAAACGTGATTCAGCTGCAGAACGCGAAAGAGAATATGGTTATCTACAACCAGATGAGTTCGATATTATGAGAGATCCAGACAGTCACACAAGAGCTATGGATGGCAGAATTCTACATGTCACAAAGGAAGATGTGGCAGACATCCTTGCAATGGCCAATGGAGCTGGAACCTTTTTGCCCACCAGTCCGATTATCTAGCATCAATCTACAGAAACTATATACCATCGATCGACACCAATTGGGCATGCCAAGGATACGGTGAAGCTTACGAAGAATATGATTCAGATTACAAAGAGGAAGAACTGATTGAGTCTCGCGGCCTGGCACTAGAAGAAGCTGGCTGGGTAATAAACGCGAAAGTGGGCAATCCAGCATCAATAATCGGCCCATCTTGGCCATCAAACGACATCAAACTAAAACCAGAACAAGCACTTAGAGCAGAAAATACAGAAGCTGGTTATCTCAGACCAGATGAGTTTGGAATTTTCAGAGATACAGAAGGACGTGCACAAAATCTTTATGGGAGATTAGTAACTTTACCTAAGGAGGATGTAGCAGACACCCTTATTATGGCCGAACGATCAGGAAATTTATTTGGACAACAACAATAGTCATCGATCGACGCACCCTTACCAGCATCGATCGACAACAAGGAGCAGAGGCACGACCAATTCAAACTCAACCATCGACCGACAACAAGAAGAACACATTGATCGATACCACTATTCTAGGAGTTAACGAGTTCTGTACATCTAACCCCTTTACTTCAGAAACTCCAAGACCGATCAGTTGGATAAATCCCCTACTGATAGACGGTCGCGTAGAGTATGGAACGAGAGCTTTTGATGCTGATGGCAGAAGAATTTTCTTTTGGGAAAAGAAGGATGAGTATGACATCTACAGAGATGAGAATGGTAATGCACGAACTATACACGGAAGAGTCGTGAATGTGCAAGAAGAAGACATCAGAGCAGTTCAAGAGAGAGCTACTTTGTTTGAGCTGAGCTACATATGTTTACCAGAGCATGCAGCAAAGATCGCTATGTCTACAAAGAAGCAAGAGACATACAACAGAGCAGAGATTGATGATATTCATGAGATCTACAAAGCTAAAGAGATGTCACTGGATAATTTCTACAACATGCTTGATGATGTCTATTATCCTATAGACAAATGCCTCACCGGTTTGACTACACGCATGGATGATATGAAGCAAGATATAAATATTGTTCAGAGACAGCATGCGATGTGAGCAGACAAATTGACATCGATCGACGGCAGCATCATGCCATCGATCGATATTGAGTCTGGCAGACAGAAGTCCGCAGCAGAACACCACTTAGAAGATAGGTTCGATGAAATTATTTTTTCTCAAAGCCTGATGAAGGAAGATATTTCTCAGAAATTGGAGGATATATCAGAGACTACAACTGCCAGACTTAGAATGCTACAGCACAGTATTGAGAATCTTCAAAGGAGAATGCATTCACTGGAGGTTACTAAGGAGATCATAAAGAATGAGAAAGCCAGAGGAGATGAAGCAATGAGAAACTTCGTTGGTACATGGTTTCAGAAGAGCAAAGAAGATGTAGACACTTGTTTCTAAGTGTTGATCCACCTCCATTCTAGTCAGAAAGTTCAATACGTCGAGCTTAAGACTGTAACCAAGCGCTGAGTGGGAGGCAACCCACTGTTTAGTAAGTTTTAAATTTTGTTTTACTTTCATTTATTACTGATTTTTTTTCGTTTTTGTTTTATAGATTAAAAACAATGACGAGAAACTTCGAGGAGTTCCATCGATCGACACAATAGAGGCACCATCAGTCGACGTTGGATCGCGACCATCGATCAACCACACCCGCCTACCATCGATCGACGCTCTCTTACAGAGAGAGGTATCGAGTTTTCTACTTAAGTTATTTAGTTATGATTTAATTTTTCCTAACCAATCCGGGGCGGATTACACTGGGACAGTGTAATTTAAGTCTATGGGAGGTTCACTAATGTTATTTTATTGTTTTTGAGTCTTATTTACTACATATATATAAGTTTTTCAAAAAGTTTTATTGAGTCAAGAAGAGGACTATAATCAAAAATTTATTATTCACTAACCACACTTTAGCACCATTCTTAGAATGTTGTTTGTAGAGATTACTAGAGATACCAAAGTGGATCATCCTGCCACTATATCACACTTGCTTAGAAAATTTGGAGGAACCAAAGCTGATTTCCAACATTAATCCTCACATTAATTGCTTGGTTTGGGATTTGGTATACACTGGATCGGATTCCTTCTGCACGTCTGGAAGGTAAAAGTTTGTGTGCTTCTGGTTCCCCTCTCTCTCCCCTTCAGATTAAAAAAAGAAGTCAAACAGGATTTGGTGGCTACAACCATTAAAGCTTGATTCATATGATCCTAGAAAGAGATAATGTTAAAAAGAAGTTAACAGGATCTGGTGGCAAAAACCATTAGGGCTTGATTCATGGAAGCTTATCCAAATATATGAGTCAATTAAATATATAAAATGATACCCTCAAAAGAAGGGAGACATTGACTGAGAAGAAGTGAGAAGAGAGGGAGGAAATGAATCAGGGAGGACTACCTATGTGCTCAGATACTTGTAGAGGTAAGAGTCCATATTTCATTTGATCGATACTCCCAAGGTAAAGTCTGCAATTTTATTTTATGCAAAGAAATGAAATCAGTAGAGGGGCGAGTCAGACTAGTATTTGCTAAGTTGTTGGTATAATGGATTTGGTTGCTATACTAGGATAGGGTATATAAATTTTCTCTGTGATTGACTTGATAGGATGTGACTGCAATAAAGCAGGGTGACTGTTATACTTAGACATTATGTGAATCTTTGCTTTTCAAAACTTCTTGCACATGCATATTTGCTTGAGGACAAGCATAAGGTTAACTCTGGGGGAGTTGATATAGCCTATTTATTACCAGTTTCAGACCATGTTATAGGCTCTATTTATAGTGTATTATGTGTGGCTAGGCTATGTTTTAAAGTCTTTACAGGTCCAGGTACGTTTTGGAGATATATGGAGATACTTGGAGCTTTTGGAGCATTTAGAAGAGAGGAATCCGTAGCTGATCATTTAGAGAGTCGAAGTACACGATTACCATCGATCGACGACACAATCTAGGCGTCGACTGATGTTACATGACCAAGATCGATCGATGTTGCACACTTGCCATCGATCGATTTCCAATTCGCAGACAGCCGATTTTCAAGCCCAAGTTAGAGACAAGACACAAGAGTACCCCTTGACTAGTTTTGACCTAGATTTTAGGGTTTTATATATATACTTTATGTATGGCAGCGCTGGTGTGCAGCGCTGGTGCGTGGTGCAAGTGACAGATTTTGCGCACCAGCATTCCATCATAGTTTTAAGATTTATCTAGGGGAGAAGATTCATAACTCCTTAGGGAGATTTTTATTAGAATCTGAGTATTTTATCTATGCATTATATTCAGATTATTATTCTTACTTTAATTATGTCTGAGTAGTTATCAATTAGATTTAGTATTGAATGATAGGAAACATGGATTATCCCAAAAGTAGGATTGCTAGGTTAAGTTAATATCCATCAATTGAGTTGTGCTTAATGCTTGCATTCTAGAATAGCTAACTAGGATCTCGAAAGTAGAACATGGACGACTATGAGAGTAGGTTATGTGCCAGAATAGACTCCATTGAACTAGGTTGTTAGGCACATGCGAGAGCTGGTCTAATTTGCATGGTGAACATATCAAATCTCGTTCACACTTCCTTCTGATTTCAACGTCGATCGACACTAAGCCTTAGCCGTTGATCGATGGTCTTTCCTTTTGCTCGCATACGAGAGTTGGAGTTAAAAGGGTCAGAATAGTTAATATTTGAGTTCTATAATACTTACATATCCGTGCTTCCTATACCCTATAATTAATTAAGCTTGAAGACATAAATCTAGCATATTACATTTTCATCTAGTTAGTCTTTTATCATATTTCATATTTACATTATTAGCATATTTTCATATTGCATCTATACCTTCTAATAAGGAATATTTCCTTAAATTAATTATGTGTTACCAATATATATAATTACCTAGCTTAGTCTTTAGAAATAAGAAATCTATTGTGTGTCATTGTGATCTATGGATTCGTTCCCTAAGTACTACACCTGATCTCTCTTTGCAACAATATTATTTTGTACGTTAGGATTAAGGGTTAATTTGACAGTTATTTTGTTTAGGATATTTTTACACTGCTAGAACATAAAAACACGCAGCGTCTGCAGTTCCCATTGGTTTCGATCGACACCAAGCAATGACCATCGATAGACAACGATTCCGGCAGTATCAGTTGCTTCTTGTGAATCGAATAACGTTGATCGACACTGAGTTCAGAGCACCGACCGACAGAGCGATAGAGGTATCGATCGACAATGCGACCTTAGCATCAATCAAAAAATGAGAAAACCAGTTCGATTGTCAAACATCAATGAGAGTTTGATTATGCGTCCAAACGTGACGGTTTCAGAATAGAATACAGACACGTCTGAAGCTATGGATCTTGATAGAGAAAATGAGGGACACTCCAAGAGGAAGCATAAGATCCCAAAACATCAACGCAGAGAAGCCAATGAAAAAGAGATGGATAGCTTTGCTAAAAGAGTTTTCAAAATTTCCTCTAGATATTTCTTTTGATGAAGCTTATTATACTCACAGATTGTGGATTTTTTTAGGGAAACAAGGGAGACAGATGATGATATAAAGATCATGTTCAATCATCTCAGAGAAAAGATGAAAGAGAGGATTTGTCTGAGGAAGAAAAGTGATCCTAGAAAGTTCGTAGTTCCATGCTTCATCAAGGGCAATGAATATCCCTCTGTGATACTGGATCATCAGTAAGCATTAGCCAAGGAATGGCAGAGGAGCTGAACCTAAAAGTGGGAACCTCCAATGATTCTTTCACATTCGTAGACTGCTCAAAAGTGAACTCAGGAGGAATGGTAAAAGATGACCCAGTGAAAATTAATAACACCCTAGTCCCAGCAGACTTCCATGTGATGGACATCAGGATAGATTGGAACTCTTCACTACTACTTGGGAGAGCATTCATGGCCAATGTGGGAGCTATATGCAATATGAAGTTAAACAAGTTGTATCTATCCCTAATTGATCAAAATATTTTTCATGAACCTGTTAAGCATAAGAATAAAGTTACTCTGATTGAATTGTGAAATGATGCAGAGCTTGTGGCCACATGATTTTGCGATTATGAGTTCAATGAGAAGTCGGAAGATGGGGCATTGATCGATACCCAGCCCAGACAATCGATCGATGCGTTTCCAGTTCAACAATCGGTCGACCCCCATTTGTTATCGATCGATAATCCTACTTCAGAACCGATCAACACCTACCATGCAGATTTCTACTACAACCCAGCCTACCTTGAGTACGACGAAGATTGCAGAGAAGAAGAGATAATTGAGTATCGTGGTATTGCTATGGAAGAGGCTGGTGTTTTTCATGTTTCCCATCGAATCGGGAAATCGACATCGATCGATGGTAACCAATCACCATCGATCGATACTGATATTAACGCATAGTCCAAACTTGATTCAGAAACATAACGTGAGAAGCAATATGGTTATCTACAACCAGACGATTTCGGTATTATTAGAGATCCAGATGGTCACGCAAGAGATATGGATGGCAGAATTCTACATGTCACGAGGGAAGATATGGCAGATATACTTGCGATGACTAATGGAGCTGGAAACCTTTTCGGCCAACAGTTTGATTATCAAGCATCGATCAACGGTCAGCATACACCATCGATCACACACATCAAACATACCGAGGATACTGTGAAGCTTACAAAGAATACAATGCAGATTACAGAGAGGAAGAGCTGATTGAGTCTCGCGGCCTAGCACTAGAAGAAGCTTGCTGGGTAATGATTGCAAAAGTAGATAATCGAGCATCGATCAACGGCATCTCATGGCCATCAAACGATATCAGACGCAAACCAGAACAAGAACTTAGAGCAGAAGATACAAATGTTGGTCATCTTAGACCGGATGAGTTTGAAATTTTCAGAGACCCAGAAGAACGTGCACGAGCTATTTATGGGAGAATTCTACACATATCTAAGGAGGATGTAGCAAATTCCCTTGTTCTGGCTAATGGATCAGGAAATTTATTTGGACAACAGCAGCAGCCATCGATCGACTCACAGGTACCAGCGTCGATCGACATTGAGGAGCCGAAGAACGAGCCAATTCATAATGATTTATTCACTTCCAAACATCCTAGATCGATCGACGACAGCCAGAATGGATCGATCGACACCACTTTTCCAGGGGTAAGCAAGTTTTGTACTTCTAATGCCTATGGTTCAGAAAGTCCAAGATCGACCGGTTGGATCAACCCATTATCGATCGACGGTCGTATAGAGCACGGAAAGAGATCTTATGATGCTGATGGCAGAAGAATTATCCATTGGGAGAAGAAAAATGAGTATGGCATCTGCAGAGATGAGAATGGTAATGCACAAGCTATAGACGGAAGAGTAGTGAATGTGCAAGAGGAAGACATCAGAGCAGTTCTAGAGAGAAATACTATGTTTGAGCAAGGCTACATATGTTTACCAGAACAAGCAGCAATGATCGCTATGTCTATGCAGAAACAAAAGACATACAGTAGAGCAGAGATTGATGAGATTGTGCATGAGATCTACAAAGCTCAATAGATGTGAGTAGATGATTTCTACAAGAGGCTTGATGATGTCTACTACTCTATAGACAAGTGTCTCACCGGTTTGATTACACGCATGGATGAGATGAAGCAAGATTTGGATTCTGTTCAAAGACAGCATGAGATTGGAGCAAACATACTGACATCGATCGACGGCAGCATCAGGCCCTCGATCGATACTGAGTTCGACATACAGAAGCCGGCAGCAGAAAAACAATTAGAAGACATGTTCGATGAGATTGCTTTTTCTCAGAGCCTGATGAAGAAAGATATTTCTCAGCAATTGGAGGATATATCAGAGACTACAGCTGCCAGACTTAGAATGCTACAGCGCAGTACTGGGAATCTACAAAGGAGAATGCATTCAGTGGAGGTTACAAAGGAAATTATTAAGAATGAGAAAGCCAGAGGAGAGGAGGCAATGAGAAGCTTCAGTGGTACATGGTTTCAGAAGAGGAAAGAAGATGTACACACTCGTTTTCCAAGTGTTGATCCACCTCCATACTAGTCAGAAAGTTCAAAACGTAGAGCTTAAGACTATAACCAAGCGCTGAGTGGGAGGCAACCCACTGTTTAGTAAGTTTTTATTTCGTTTTTACTTATACTACTATTTATTTCGATTGTTACTTTGTTTTTTGCAGACTGTTTGAGTCCACCATCGATCGACACCATAGAAGCACCATCACCGGACAATGGATTGTGACCACCGATCGACACTCTCTTACAGAGAGCCGTGTTTCATATTCCCTAAAATCCATTATGCTTAGAACCCTAGATCTAGCGTACTTACATTTTCATCTAGTTAGTTTAATAGCATATTTCCATATTTACATTATTATCATATTTCCATATTGCATCTATACGTCTTGATAAGGAATATTTCCTTAACTTATTGTTTGCTACTAATATATATATATATACCTAGGTTACTCTATAGAAATAAGAAATATATTGTGTGCCATTGCTCTCTCTGGATTCGATCCCTAAGTACTACATCTGATATTTGTGTGTTAAGATTAGAGTTAATTTGATAGTTAATTGTTTAGGATATTTACACCCTGCTAGAACAATAAACACACCCATGTCAGGAGTATAAAAGGAACACCAAGCTAGAGAGACGGGGGACACGAAATACACAGCAAAATTAGCACTTAGAGTTACTTAGGCAATTCTCTGTTTTCTATTCTCGAGCTGCGACTCAACTAGGTTAACAAAGTCTTAGGTGATTAGAACTAGGGAATTCGCCAACAGCTCTTACGGCCGAGGCTTTACCTGTGGTAACGCTCATTCACGAATTCAGAATAAGATCTTATTTTCTCTCTTTCGTTTTCATCGATTAATTACTTCCTCTGTTTTCATTGTATGATTGCTTGAGTTTGGCTTAGCAGAAATCCGGGACCTCTGGGAAAGTTAAGGTTTCTTAACTTTCCTTGTTTTGCGGAAATCGATAGTGTGAATTTTGGTTCCCACAGTTTGGCGCTAGAAGGAGGGGGGGGGGGGGGTACGGATCAATCTAACTCTTAGCCACAGACGCTCGATCAGACATGTCTACTGATGATCAAACCAACCAATAAACTCGCAATGATGGAGGCATCGGCGACGACGTCAACACTCCAGCAACGAACGTTACCGCGGTTAACGCTGATGCCAAAACTGCGTCATTCGAGGAGATGAAAAAGATGTTCACGGCTTTAGAAACTAAGTTGGAAGAACAGGAAAAACTCAGAACCAGGTCAAAAACCTAACAGCAAGGACCCGCGTAGTTCGTCCTCGTGGAACCACTAGGGTTCACCAGAGAAGACTCGATTTTGGAACTCCGCTGGACAGGCCTGGGCAGTCGTGGGAAAATCCATCAGGACAAAATCCCAACGAGACAACCCCTGCTCAGAAAAACTCTGAAAATCCTCTACCACTGGAGCATGGAACAGAGGAACACGAGGACGAACATGTCGACTTGGATCCCAGCGATCAGTTTGATAATTCGGAAAAAGACTCGGACGTGCATCCGAGAAGAACAAGAACCCGCGCGGCTCAGGAAGACTCCCTGTTCGACAAACCCATGACTGTAGAAGAAGAAAACATCTTCTAGGTAGAACAAAAGAAACTAGCCGAAGAGCAGGCTCAGATCACTCGCAACAAACGCCGACGAGGTCGGAAGACCGTTGGAGATGATCTCTGTGACTACATCACGAAATCTCAGATTCACCATGCTACTAGCACCGCGGCCAAAATCAATCGACTGCTCAAGGAGTCTTGGAAAACACCCTTCACAGCTCCAATCACCGATTCCAAAGTATCGGATCTTGGAAAGATCAAGGTACCCACCTACAACGGTACGATTGATCCCAAGGCGCACGTACAAGCCTTCCAGATCATGATGGGAAGGGCAAAATTCAGAGAAAAAATGAAAGAGACGCTGGCCATTGCCGCCTCTTCGTCGAGAACCTCCAAGGAGCAGTGCTCGAGTGGTTCTCCCGACTTAGGAAAAACTCAATCGGAAGTTTCCACCAACTCGCTTTGGAGTTTCTCAAGCAACACTTTATTTTCATAGATCAAGAAGCCTCCGACGTCAACCTTTGGAGCCAGGCTCAAAAGGAAGACAAACCTCTCCTCGACTTCATGAACCGATTCAAAATCGTCATGTCCAAGGTTAGCGGAATAAGCGACAAGGTGGCCATAGACGCGCTCCGCTGACATGGTGTTTTTATTGTTCTAGCAGGGTATAAATATCCTAAAAAATTAACTATCAAATTAACTCTAATCTTAACACACAAATAGTACTCTTGCCAAAAGAGATTAGATGTTGTAATTAGGGATTGAATCCAAAGAGAGAAATAGCACACAATAGATTCCTTATTTCAAAACACTAAGCTAGGTAATTATATATATTGGTAGCAAACAATCAGTTTAAGGAAATATTCCATATAAGGAGGTATATATGCAATATGAAAATATAATAATAATGTAAATATGGAAATATGATGATAATGTAAATATGAAAATATTCTACTAAACTAACTAAATGCAAATGTAAATATGATAGACCTAGGGTTTCAGGCTTAATGGATTATAGGGAATAAGAAGCACGGAAATGTAAATATTCTAGAGCTCAAATATTAACTATTCTGACCCTTTTAACTCCAACTCTCATATGCGAGCAAAAGGAAAGACCATCGATCGACGGCTAAGGCCTGATGTCAATCGATGGTGAAATCAGAAGGAAGTGTGAACGAGATTTGATATGTTCACCCAACTAATTAGACCATCACTCGCATGCGCCTAACAGCCTAATTCAATGGATTATATTTTGGCACAAAACCTACTCTTGTAGTCGTCCATGTCCTACTTTCAAGATCCTAGTTAGCTACTCTCGAATGAAAGCATTAAGCACAACTCAATTGATGGATATTAACCTAACCAAAAAATCCTACTTTTGGGCTAATCCATGCTTCCTATCATTCAACCCTAAATCTAGTTGATAACTACTCAGACATAATCAAAGCAAGAACAATAGTCTGAATATAATGCAGAGATAAAATATTGGGGTTCCAATACAAATCTCCCTAAGGAGTTATGAATCTTCTCCCCCTAAAAGCTCTAAAACTATAATAGAAGACTCAAACTCTCTGGAACCTTCTCTCTTTTCTCTCTCTCATACATAAAACATAAATATAAAACCCTAAAATGTAGGTCAAAACACGTCTAGTGCATCATCGTAAATTTTCTCTAACTTGGGCTTGAAATCGACTGTTTCTGATTGGGCTGTCGATCGATGGCAAATGTGCAGCATCGATCGATCTTGGTCTTGTAACATCGGTCGACGTCAAGATAGTGTCGTCGATCGACGACAGTCTTTTACTTCGACTCTTTAATTGATCAGCTACGGATTCTTCTCCTCGAAATGATCCAAAATCTCCAAGTATTTCCATATATCTCGAAAACGTACCTGGACCAGCAAAGACCCTAAAAATAGCTTAGACACACTTAATAGACCCTAAATATAGCCAATGACATCGCCTAAAACTAGTAATAAATAGGCTATATCAACTCCCCCAGACTTAACCTTTTGCTTGTCCCCAAGCAAACAAAGCCTGTGAAATAGGTTTTGAAAATTGAAGACTCACATAAGGTCTAAGTGGAACTTACACCCTACTTTGTTGCAACCAAATCTTATAAAGTCAACCACAAAGAAACTTTATATACCATATCCTAGATAGCAACCAAATCCATTATACCAACAACTTAGCAAATACTAGTTTGACTCACCCCTCTACTGATTTCATTTATTTGCATAACATAAAAGTGGAAGCTTTATCTTGGGAGTATCGATCAAAGCATATATGGACTCTTACCCCTGCAAGTATCTGAGCACACATATCGTCTTCTCTAATCCCTTTCCTCTCTCTCTTCTCACTTCTCTCAGTCCATGTATCCCTTCTTTTGAGGGTATCATTTTATTTTTTTAATTGACTGAGATATTTGGACAAGCTTCCATGAATCAAGCCTAATTTTTTTTTGCCATCAGATCATGTTCAATTCTTTTTTTGACCTTTATCTCTTTCTAGGATCATATGAATCAAGCATTAATGGTTGTAGCCACCAAATCATGTTCGACTTGTTTTTTAATCTGAAGGGGAGAGAGAGGGGAATCAGAAGCGCACAGACTATTACCTTCCAGACTTGCAGAAGGAATCCGATCCAGTGTATGCCAAATCCCAAAGCAAGAAATTAAATTCAGGATTAGTGTTGGAAATCAGCTTCGGTTTCTTCAAACTTTCTAAGCAAGTGTGATATAGCGGCAGGATGATCCACTTTGGTATCTCTAGTAATCTCTGCAAACAACATTCTAAGAATGGTGCTTATAGCATGGTTAGTCAACAATAAATATTGATCATAGTCCCCTTCTTGACTATATAAAAACGTTTTGAAAAACTTATATATATATATATATAGTACATAAGACTCAAAAACAAATAAATAGCATTAGCGAACCTCCCCCAAACTTAAATTACATTGTCTCCAGTGTAATATGTCCCGGATTGGTGTAGGAAAGATCCAAATAATAAGTAAATAGTTTAAGTAGAAAACTCGGTACCTATCTCTGTAAGAGGGTGTCGATCAATGGTAGGCAGGTGTGGTCGATTGATGGTTGTGATCCATTGTCGACTGATGGTGCCTCTATGGTGTCGATCGATGCTGGACTAAAACAGTCTGTAAAAACAAAGGAAAAACTCGAAATAAATAGTAGTATAAGTAAAAACTAAATAAAAACTTACTAAACAGTGGGTTGCCTCCCACTCAGCGCTTGGTTATAGTCTTAAGCTCGACGTTTTGAACTTTCTGACTAGAATGGAGGTGGATAAACACTTGGAAAATAAGTGTCTACATCTTCTTTGCTTTTCTGAAACCATCTACCAACGAAGCCTCTCATTTCCTCATCTCCTCTGGCTTTCTCATTCTTTATGATCTCCTTAGCAACCTCCACTGAATGCATTCTCCTTTGTAGATTCTGGATACTGCGCTGTAGTATTCTAAGTCTGGCAGCTGTAGTCTCTGATATATCCTCCAATTGCTGAGAAATATCTTCCTTCATCAGGCTCTTAGAAAAAGCAATCTCATTGAACATGTCTTCTAATTGTTTTTCTGCTGCAGACTTTTGTCTGTCAAACTCAGTATCGATCGATGGCTTGACGGTGTCGTCGATCGATGTCACTCTGTCTTCTCCAATCGTATGTTGTCTTTGAACAGTATCCAAATCTTGTTTCATTTCATCCATGCGTGTAGTCAAACCGTTGAGGCACTTGTATATATGATGGTAGACATCATCAAGCCTCTTGTAGAAATCATCTAGTGACATCTTTTGAGCTTTATGGATCTCATGCACAATCTCATCAATCTCTGCTTTGTTGTATGTCTTTTGTTTCTGCATAGACATAGCGATCTTTGATGCATGCTCTGGTAAACATATGTAGCTTTGCTCAAACATTGTAGCTCTCTCTAGAAATGCTCTGATGTCTGCTTCTTGCACATTCATGACTCTACCGTCTATAGCTCGTGAATTACCATTCTCATCTCTATAGATGCCATTCTCATCTTTTTTTTCCCAATGGAAAATTCTTCTGCCATCAGCATCATAAGCTTTATTTCCATGCTCTATACGACCGTCGATCAATAGTGGGTTTATCCAATCGATTGATCGTGAACTTCCTGAACTATGGGGATTAGAAGTACAAAACTGGTGACCCTGGAAAGGTGGTGTCGATCGATGCATGCTGAATGTCGTCGATCGATCTAGGATGTTTGGAAGTGTATAAATCATTATGAATCGGCTCGTTCTTCTCCTCCTCAATGTCGATCGATGTCGGTACATGTGCGTCGATCGATGGGTGTTGTTGTTGTCCAAATAAATTTCCTGATCCATTAGCCATAACAAGGGCATCTGCTACACCCTCCTTAGGTATGTTTAGAATTCTCCCATAAACAGCCCATGCACGTCTTTTTGAGTCTCTGAAAATTCCAAACTCACCCGGTTTAAGATAACCAATATTTGTATCTTCTGCTCTAAGTTCTTGTTCTGGTTTGCGTCTGATGTCGTTCGATGGCCATGAGATGCCGTCAATAGATGCTTCATTATCCGCTTTCGCATTTATTACCCAACAAGCTTCTTCTAGTGCTAGGCCGCGAGACTCAATCATCTCTTCCTCTCTGTAATCTTTATCGTACTCTTTGTAAGCTTCACCGTCTCCTTGGTATGCCTGATGTGTGTTGATCGATGGTGTATGGTGACCGGCGATCGATGCTCGATAATCAGTCTATTGGCCGAAAAGGTTACAAGCTCCATTGGCCATCGCAAGTATATCTGCCACATCTTCCTCGTGACATGCATAATTCTGCCATCCATAGCTCTTGCGTGACCATCTGGATCTCTCATAATATCAAACTCATCTGGTTGTAGATAACCATATTCCTTCTCACGTTTTGCAGCTGAATCTAGTTAGGACTCTAAGTTTATACCAGTATCGATCGATGGTGATTGGTTACCATCGATCGATGTCGATTTCCCGAGTTGGTGGGAAACATGAAAAACACCAGCCTCCTCCATTGCAATACTTTGGTATTTGATTATCTCTTCTTATATGTAATCTTTGTCGTACTCGAGGTAGGTTGGTTTGTAATCAAATCTGCATGGTGGGTGTTGATCAGTTCTGAAGGTCGAGTGTCGATCGATAACAAGGAGTGGGTGTCGACCAATTTTTGAACTGCAAGCTCGTCGATCGATTGTCTGGGTTGGGTATCGATCAATGCTCCATCTTCCGACTCCTCATTGAACTCATAATCGCAGAAGCACGTGGCCACAAGCTCTGCATCATTACAAAATTCAATAAAAGTAGCTTCGTTCTTATTCTTAACAAGTTCATAAAAAAATATTTTGATCAATTACAGAAAGATACAACTTGTTTAACTTCATATCGCAGATAGCTCCCACAGTGGCCATGAATGCTCACCCAAGTAATAGTGAAGAGTTACAGTCTATCTTGATGTCCATCACATGGAAGTCTACTGGGACTAAGGTGTTGTTAACCTGCACTGGAACATCTTTTACCATTCCTCTTGAGTTAACTCTTGAGCAGTCTAAAAATGTGAAAGAATCATTGGAGGGTTCCACTTTCAGGTTCAGATCCTCTGCCATAGTCCTTTGCATAATGCTCACTGATTATCCAGTATCACAGAGGTCATTGGGATATTCGTTGCCCTTGATGAAGTATGGAACCACGAACATTCCAGGATCACTTTTCTTCCTCAGTTAAGTCCTCTGCTTCATCTTCTCTCTCAGATGATTGAACATGATCTCTATATCATCATCTGTCTCTCTTGTTTCCCTAAAAAACATTCACAATCTGTGAGCATAATAAGTTTCATCAAAAGAAATATCTAGAGGAAATTTGAAAACTCTTTTGGCAAAGCTATCCATCTCTTTTTCATTGTCTTCTCTGCGTTGATGTTTGGGGATCTTTTTCTTCCTCTTGGAGTGTTACTCCTCTTATCTATCAATATCCATAGCTTCAGACGTGTTTGTATTATGTTCTGAAACCGTCACAGTTGGATGCACAATCAAACTCGCATTTATGTTCGGCAGTCGAACCGGTTTCTCATCTGTTGATTGATGCTAAGGTTGCACTGTCGATCGATACCTCTATCTCTCTGTCGGTTGGTGCTCTTGTCTCTGTGTCGATTAACGTTAGTCGATTCACACTAAGCCACGGATACTGCAAGATTCGCTTTTGATCGATGGTCATTGCTTCGTGTTGACTGACTCCAATAAGAACTGTCGGATGAGATAGAACTTTTCACACGAAAATGTCCTTCATGGAGGTTCTCTCTCTTAACTTCCTGCCAAAAATCATCATCAATCAATGCATTGACGTGGTGCTTCTGTCCAGCCTCCATTTTCCCCTTGATCAGACTCTCATGCCTCCTAATGGTTTCACTTGTTTGCATCACTTGATTCTCCATCTTCTTCACATGGGTGCTGAGGTTTTTGAACTTGGTATTGAGGTTGAGGTACAGACCATCTATCTTTCCATTGAAATCCACAGTCATCTTCTGCTGTCCCTCTAAAACTTTGTCAACCATTGCTTCGATCTTGCTTTCCTGAGTTTCTAGATGAGGATTCTGGTAGTAGGAAGATCCATAATTCATGTTGTTGTTGAAGGGCTTTCGCTGTGAACCCTGATTAAAGTTACTATTTTGACCATTCCCATAGGAGTTCCTATTGAAACCTGGATTCCCTTGTCTCTGGACACCATTCCCATCAATGTAGTTCACATCCCCTTCTTCAATCTCATCATCTCCAGACTCTATTGCTTTTACTTCTGCAAAAGTAACCTGCTTCTTGAGAAAATTTTGAACACTATCCAGTTTTGCTTTGGCTTCTTCAATCTGCTCCTTGCTCACAGCTAGATTTGCTTTCCTCCTCTCAAAATCTGTGTTTTTGGTACTGCTGCTGGATGCCAGGTTGTCAATCAATATTGTAGCTTCTTCAGGACTCCTAGTGCTGAAATTCCCATCACTAGCTGTGTCCAAAGCCATCTGATACTGTAATCCAATACCTCTGAAGAAAGTGCTAAGAAGCTTCACTTCGTTGAACCCGTGATGTGGATAATCTCTCTGGTATGACTTAAATCAGATCCAAGAGTTTCTAAAAGACTCTGAAGGTTCTTGTGAAAAACTAGCAATCTTGCTCCTCAGATCTTCTGCTCTCGCGTCATCAAAGAAGTTACGCAAGGAAAGCGTTCTTGATGTCAGTCCAGGATGTCAGAGATCCTGGTGGTAGCTGCTTAAGCCAATATGAAGCTTCTCCAGCAATTGGGTACTTGAAGAGCTTACAAAACAGATAGTCCTCAGGGACTCCATTGGCTTTAATAGCAGTTACTAGATCCTCAAATCGCTCCAGATGATCCATAGGGTGCTCATGTCGCAACCCATGGTAAGGCGTCTGCGCTACAAGTACGAAGTAAGAGGGCTTGATCTCAAAATTGTTTCTCTAAAAAGCTGGAGGGCAAATGGCAGATCTGTTGGATTAGAACTGGTCTGAGCAGCTTGGGAATTAGCTTCAGGTTGAGCTACTGCAGCGTCTGCTTCTGTATCAGGGATTACAGTCCCTTGATCGTCTATCTTTTTACCTGCTACATTACGCAGATGACTGTTGAGGTCATGCAAGTCTTCATTCTCATCCTGAACTAATACTAAAGTCGCAACCATCTGAACTCGTCTGCCACTATCGATCGATGCGGGTAAGTTGCTGTCGATCGGTGCTGTGTGATCATTGTCGGTCGATGCTCGAGTTCTGATGACGGTCTATGCTGTCCGTAAAGAAGTGTCGGTCGACGCTATGTAGGTGCTGTCGATCGATGCTTGTCGTCTTTCTTTGCGCATCGTATGTTTGAGTTTCTTTGGGTCTGAGAATAGTAGTTCTTGTCCTTTATTTCTCCTGGTACTCTTTGCATTTACCTGAAAAATAATAAAAAAAAATTAGTAACTTGAAAGTAAAAACAAACCTAGACTAAATCCTAGAAATTAAATCTAATGGCGATCAATGCTTCCCAGCAACGGCGCCAAATTTTGACATGGTGTGTTTATAGTTCTAGCAGGGTATAACTATCCTAAATAATTAAGTATCAAATTAAACATAATCTTAACACACAAAAAATATTCTTGCCAAGAGAGATCAGGTGTAGTACTTAGGGATCGAATCCACCGAGAGTAATGCACACAATAGATTTCTTATTTCTAAAGACTAAGTTAAGTAATTATATATATGGGTAGCAAACAATCAGTTTAACGAAATATTCCTTATCAGGAGGTATATATGCAATATGGAAATATGATAATAATAGAAATAAGGAAATATGATAATAATGTAAATATGGAAATATGCTACTAAACTAACTAGATGCAAATGTAAGTATGCTAGACATAGGGTTTCAAGCTTAATGAATTATAGGGAATAGGAAACACGGAAATGTAAATATTCTAGAACTCAAATATTAACTATTCTGACCCTTTTAACTCCAACTCTCAAATGGGAGAAAAAGGAAAGACCATTGATCGACGGCTAAGGCATGATGTCGATCAATGGTGAAATCAGAAGGAAGTGTGAACGAGATTTGATATGTTCACCAAGCTAATTAGACCAGCACTCGCATGCGCCTAACAGCCTAGTTCAATGGAGTCTATTCTGGCACATAACCTACTCTCGTAGTCGTCCATGTCCTACTTTCGAGATCCTAGTTAGCTACTCTAGAATGCAAGCATTAAGCACAACTCAGTTGATGGATATTTACCTAATCTAACAATCATAATTTTGGGCTATTACATGATTGCTATCATTCAACCCTAAATCTAGCTGATAAATACTCAGACATAATCAAAGTAAGAACAATTGTCTGAATATAATGCATAGATAAAATGCTAGGGTTCCAATAGCAATCTCCCTAAGGAGTTATGAATCTTCTCCCCTAAAAATTCTAAAACAATAATAGAAGATTCAAAATCTCTGGAACCTCCTCTCTTTTTATTCTCTGATACATAAAGCATAAACATAAAACACTAAAATCTAGGTCAAAACTCATCCAGAGCATCTTAATCATTTGTCACTAACTTAGGCTTGAAATCAGCTGTCTGTGATTTGGCTGTCAATCGACGGCAAGTGTGCAGAATTGATCTATCTTGGTCTTCTAACATCGATCGACGCCAAGATAGTGTCGTCAATCGACAATAGTCTACGACTCTCTAACTGATCAGCTACGGATTCTTCTCCTCTAAATTTTCCAAAAGCTCCAAGTATCTCCATATGTCTCCAAAACATACCTGGACCTGTAAAGACCCTAAAACATAGCCTAAACACACATAATAGACCCTAAATAGAGCCTATAACATGGCCTAAAACTTGTAATAAATAGGCTATATCATCCGCAAAACGCTCTAGTACAAGTCAAACTTCAGTAAGTGGATAACCCTCGACAAACCGCGCACGATCCAAAGATCCGCTCCACAAAGACATTGACTACATCATCATCAAAGAAGAGACCAAGGTCTTGTCACAAAAGCTTTAGATGACGAAAACGCCCTCGAAAGATTTGGCATCAGATCAGAAGCCAAAAAAGAAAAACCCTCGTAAAGACAAGTACGTCCATCACTAGGGGTAAGATCTCCAGGGAGCGCATAACTGTGGCATCAACTCCGGATCAGAACAAGGGAGGACGAAGGGCAACACATGGACCCGAAATTCAAATTACAACTAGAATACCTTCTGCGACTTCCACCAGACCCGAGGTCACACGACCGTCAACTGCAAAGTTCTCGGGGCAAGTTTGGCTGCGAAGTTGCTCGCAGTAGAGCTCTTCGAAATAATGTGCGTAAAGGATCTCATCCGCGATTCCGATCTTTACCCAAGGACTGATAAGACCCTGTTATCAGAGAACTCATCTCGGGAAATCAGTCGGGCGAAAACGCGGAAGGAGACACGACGAAAAGGGCAGCGACAACAATTGTCGTAAAGTGAACATGCTCATCGGAGGATCGCAATACTACATCGATACGGCTTGGCTGATAAAGTTCTATCAGTGGAAAACTGAGTCAAGCGCAATCTGGTCTCCACCCGCAACATTCCAAACAGAGCTGTTACCTTCAAAGAAGAGGAAGATCATGGAATCGGCCAGCCCCACAGCGACCCACTCGTTATCGATCTCGTAATCGGTGATCTCGAAGTTACCAGAATCCTCGTGGACACGGGAAGCACGAACAACATCATATTCTGTGACACTCTCAAAAGGATGAACGTCGAGCTGGGAGAAGTCATACCCACGCCAAAACTGTTAACCGGTTTTTTGGGCATAACATTGATGATTCTCGGGTCGATCAAACTCCCAGTCATGGCAAAGGAACTCACGAAAATCGTCGACTTCGCGGTCGTCGACCACCCAGCCACCTACAACGTCATTATGGGAACGCCTTGGATAAACGCTATGGAGGCAGTCCCATCGACATATCATCTAGACATCAAATTCCTGACTCTTAACAGAATTGCCGCAATCTAGGGATGCCAGAAGCAATCGCGACTTTGCTACTTATCCGAACATAATCTGAGGTGAGTCACGACGCGACAGTAAAACCAAAACACGCGGAGATAACCCAGACATCGGCTGAAAACACTTCGAAGAAAGACGATTCGACATCGTCTACTCAAGCAACAGTTTTGGACACCAAAAACCAGCACGTTTCCGAGCCTAACACCCTGAACCAACTGAAGGAGATAAACTCGGAAGAAGATATCGATCCGGCTACAACCTAGATGATCAATGCAGGCACCGAGTACACAAACTCGCGGCGGCAACTGAACTACGAGATGGCTTGATCCTCGAAAGGGTAAGTAGGCAGCTCGTCAAAAGACGAGTTCAGCTATCCCCCTCTCTAAAAAGGGGGGGGGGAGTGGGTACGTATACATAAACTCGTATATTCACACAATTGTAAATATTCACTCTTGTACTCGACATTTTAAAATTTCTTTCGATGATAAGAAAATGCAATAAGGATTTTCATAAAGTCTCGCAAATCGCTTTTATCGCATAAACATCACAAGACGCATTTGGAAATACCTAAGTACGAACGAAACATCTATTGTCCAATCCGGAAGCAGAAATTTTCCGTTAAAATCAGTGTATCGAAAACTAATCAAACTTCCACTACAAAAAAAGTTGCCATTGATAGCACATTCTCATAGCGCGTTTTACTGAACTGCTGTGTTTGTAGAGTCCAAATTTTTATTTTAATATAATAGCACTAAATAAACACTAAGATAGAGTTTAAATAACCGGGAAACTAAAATTGGCTTTTCCGCCAGAAATTTGGTGAAAAAATCCCTAATTCTCACATTTCCCTCTCGTCCCTCTCTTCTGTCTCACTTTTCCCTCTCTTCTCTCTCACTTTTCCCTCTCTTCTCTCACACTTTTCACTCTCTTCTCACCGAGTCTCCCATTCTCCACCGCCGCCGTTCTCCAATTCTTGTCACCGAGTCTCCAATTCTCCATCATCTTCTCCCATCCCTAATTCGATTCCACCGCCGTTCTCCACCTCGAAGGTATTGGATGTCGGAATTACGACATCTCTCTCGAAATCGAGCTCAAATCTAATTGTTGTTTTAGTTGTTATTCGATTTAGTTGTTATTCTCCTTCTCGTTTTGTTGTTGTTACAGTTTCTCAGTTTGTTGATTCGGATTTGTTTAAAGTCTTTAGGATTTGTTTTGTTGCTTCGATTTCTTGGTTGTTTGAGTCATATTCATTACAGTTTAGAGATTGTAGATTTGTCTTTTAGGTCTTCGGTTTTTGATTCTATTTATGTATTTTTTTATATATTGTGTGAACCTGCGAACAACTTTAGAACTTGTTTATCTTACGAAAGGTTCAGATATAAGTTCGAACAGAGAATATATGGTGGATAAAGAATGGGTCCATCTAAGCAGGTAATGAATTTAATCATATATGTTTGGTTTCATTTGGTGTGTAGAGACTTAACTTGTTTCTAAATTTTTTGCTTTTGTTTGTCAATCACAGAGTTGGTCCAGCTTATGAGAGAGGGGCTTCAAAGTTTGTAAAGGATGTCACTTCAGTTTTAGGAGGGATTGATATGCTTGTATGTCCCTGCATCGATTGCCGTAACATAGATCGTCATTCAGGAAGTGTGGTCCTTCACCATCTTGTTACTAGGGGAATGGAGGAGGGTTATAAGATGCGGTCTGATTGGTATCTACATGGAGACTTGAACTCGGGGGTTGCAGCTGAAAGCAGAGTAACTGACTGGAATGAAGAGGTCTTTGGGTTATTCAGAGCTGCTGAGTGTTTTGATGAAGAGTTAGCTGGTACAGGGGGGTTTATCTGAGATGGCAGAGGGAGATGACAAGAAAGAAGATGAGTTCTTGGCGAAGCTAGCTGATGCTGAAACACCATTGTATCCGAGCTGTTCAAACCATAGCAAGTTGTCTGCAATTGTTTCATTATTTAGGCTGAAGACTCAGAATGGGTGGTCTGATAAAAGCTTCAACGATCTGCTAGAGACACTGCCAGAGATGCTACCTGAGGAGAATGTTCTGCATACATCACTGTATAATGTGAAGAAATTTCTGAAATCTTTCGACATGGGGTACGAGAAGATTCATGCTTGTGTAAATGACTGCATTCTGTTTAGAAAGAGATCCAAATTTCTCTTGATACTTTGTCAGATTCCTCTAGATTCTACTAAATCTCACTGAAGAAGTGAAGACAGTGCTCTGGAAATCAGTCCAGGTGACCGTTCCTTTACAATGAAAACAATTATCTTTCACATATTTCAGTTGGAAAAATCTTACTTGTTAAATATGTGACTGCAGGCGAGGTTTGAAGTTGATGAGGACTACCAAAAGGTTTCTGTTCTGAAGCAAATGGGCGGATTGTGGAGAGCTTCCAAGTCACGCCTAGTCACACAAATAAATCAAGCAGAGAATAACCAACAGAGGATGAACCTCAGACCTAAGAATGTTCATCCTACATAGTGGCGCAAGTTTGTGAAGCTGAAAACTAGCAAAGAATTCAAGGTATGCTATATTCATTTAGTATGATCTTGAATAGCTTAAGATGATTACATATTAACAAGCATAAGATAGGTTTTGAGTGATAGCTACAAGGAGAGGAGACGCAAACAGATTCCTCACACATGTAGTCGAAAGGGAATGGTTAGACTAACAGAAGAGATAGTAAGCATAATACATATTTGTTGTTTCCTTTTCAGTAAAAGTAGACAAGGCTATTGACATTTAACATTTGTCTGTAGAAAAGTAGTTCCGAAAACCCATCTGAAGTGTCAAGACTTAAAGTCTGGGTGAAGTCAAGTACAAGAAAAGATGGAACTCCAGTTAACACAAATGCCGCTGAGAAGATTGTAAGTTTAAAAAAACATCTTAAACTCCTATTAAAGCAAAGTTTTAATGTGTCTGGGTTATTATTTCTTCTGGTGTACAGCAAAAAGAAGCTGAGATAGTTAATGCTGCTAATCACAATGGTAAAAACGAAGATGAAGATACACTCATCCAGGTCTTAGGACCTGATAATCCTGGTCGGATGAGAGCAATGGGGAGGAACATTAGTAAGACAAAATTAGCTTGCTTCAGTGTCAACCAAAAGTCTATTTCTGAGATGCAAGAGAAGCAAAATTTCCTGCAGCATAAGGTTAATGAGTTACAGTCTGAACTTGCGAAAGTTAAAAACCAGGTTAGATATATCTTGCAGAATACATAAAGATTAGTAGTTTATACAATAATTATAATCTAATTGGGTTTATGTTACAGAGAGAAGACAATGAAGTGGGGGAGAACTCAGCTGCAAGAGTAAGTCATATATATATATAAGATCTGTGATTATTTGCTTTTTTACAAGAGTATGTAATTTTTAGTCCTGATTACCATTTAACAGAGTGTGAACAAGAGATCACAAAAGAGGTGTCTTCTGATTGATTGGGCTGATGAAGATGGGAATGTTGCTGAGGGCCGTATCCTTCCTTTTGAAACAAATGACATAGTGAATGACATTCGACTGGGCCCTATGGATGTTAATGTCTTGGTTGAAGTTGCTACTGAACCAGAAGCATTCCTCTGGAGACCTGCGAGTAACATGTGCACAATTGAGGAAGCTGTTGGTCATATTATTGCATGGCCGAAGAACAAATGTCTCGAACTAGGTGTTGGGCTTCAAACAGAAGACATTGCACCACTGGTAAATGTTGTTATCTTGCATTCACATAGTAATAAATGTCATGATTTCGCCTATGATCAGTATGTTTATGAATTTGTTCCACAGGGCTCCAGAGCAAATTCTCTCAACAAATGCAAACTACTAGATTTGTCTGATGATAGTGTAGTTGTCGGTGAAGGGCGTTGGCAGACACAAGAACCAAAAGCATAGGTTAATGGGATTCCTCTCGGACCTAAAGTTGTTAAAGTTTTTCTGGATGTTGTGCATGAGCACGGAACATATTTATGTAGGCCTACGATGGATGTTGCATACCTTGAGGACTGCTTACACTCTTTTATCTCATGGCCTGCTCGCAAAGTTGTCTTTGACAACCCACCATCAGAACCAAGACAACAATCTCCAAACTCCAAACACTGTCTCTCCTACTGTAGCTTCCAAGTCTTCTGCTAGAAAAACTGTTACAAAAGGTGCAAAATCAGGTGCAACAACTTCTGCTCCTACTGAGTCTCCACCAACTGATCATGTATTATTTCTTAATTTTCAATCATCTTGTTATCTTAATCTTTGTTGTTGAACTTGTTTCATGTCTATTGTAAATCGTCGAATTAAGGTTGGATCTCAACATGTGAAACCGAATCAGAAGTGCAAACTGATGGACATTGGTGAGAGGAGACAAGTTGTTGCTGAAGGACGTGTGCATTCAACTGACCTAGCTCAAATGGTCCACTTTGTACGCTTAGGTCCGAAAGCAGCTAGAGTGTGGGTGGATGCAGTGCTCGTAGATGATGCTGATGTTTGGAGGAAATCAGATGAGATAGAGTGTCTGAAAGATGCACATGGTTCATCAATTGCTTGGCCAATTGATAAATTGGTCATGTTTTAAGCTGCTGTAAGTGTTGTGTTTTGTGTTCATTGGTCATCTTTTGCACCTGCATATGTATTTGATTAACTGATCTGAGTATATATTGTTGCAGCCTGCAGAGGGAATGAAGAAGTTAGGTCCTGATTAGCTAGTTGTAAGCTAGGCTAATGAACTTCATGTATGAAATTTATCTGTTTTCCATCGGCATTAGACATTTGTTTCTGTTTTCAATCGGCTTTAGACTTCATTTTCTTTTTTTCAATCGGCATCAGTGACATATGTGTAATGACTGGAGTTATTTGGTTATGAATGGAGTTATTTGGTTATGAATTTCTATTCCAGTGAAACCAAAAATAAATTCGAAACAGCAAATCATAGCTCTTATCCTATTTAACAATAGCAAAAAAAAAAACTGTTATTAATACATATCATAGCATTTATAATTACATATAAGAAAAATTTTCATAATATATACCCAAGCTCTCAAAAACTTTAGTATATCACTTATCAACAGCAATTACCGTAATAAAGTTTTGCTATTGTAGAAGTCCCTACCATGGCACAATATACGTATCGTAATAAATTTGTAACAGAAAATAAC
Organism: Moricandia moricandioides; assembly: GCA_905132885.1. NCBI lineage: Eukaryota > Viridiplantae > Streptophyta > Magnoliopsida > Brassicales > Brassicaceae > Moricandia > Moricandia moricandioides. The sequence continues at coordinate 69,564 of CAJHQQ010001746.1, forward strand.
CGTGCCATAAATTCGTTACTAACATCACCTATTTAGTGCTATTGTAAACTCATATTTCGTAGCATTACAGAACAACGCTATTGTAGGGGGGGTGGGGTACCTATGATTGATGCCGCATACATAGCATTTATGAAAACGCTATCAAACCCCTAACATTGCGTAAAACTCGCGCTAACAATGAGCATATTTCTTGTAGTGTTCCAAACGGAAAAAATGTTTGGTCAATACTTCACAAGCATTTCTCAGTCACACGGTCAAAACCGACTTCCGACCAAAACACGAGACGACCCCATTATCAAACATTCAAAACCTACTTTCACGCAAGGTATATTTCTAGGAAACAAAGCAAGACGTCACGTAACATCTTTGAAAATATATCCCCCGTCTTGAAACGCAACAACAATCCTACCGCGACTATAAACAAGCACTAGCTCTTACATCATATTCGTCGACTGGCCCCGGAGAATACACCAACCGTTCTCTAAAAGGATGATAAAATAGACCTTCCCTTGGTCCTCATACATCCAACTAGGATAATAGCGCACTATAAAAGAAATCCAAATTTTTGGTCAGTACTTCCAAACGGCTTAAACATAGTCTTTGGAGAGATGCTCGATTCCTACCACACAAATAGTATAAGCCGAGAACCTATCGTGGACTTCAAATTGGTACGAATCAGGTTAAAATCGCAACAGGTACCCCAACAGCCGATTAGTCGTCGCAAAACCTTAAATTGAGAGTAAACCCATGTCTTGCCCTAAGTCTAGCACACTGGTCTATAACATCTCAAGGCATGATATCAAATACAAGATATTAAGACATGTCTCTTCGTTCATATATAAACTCTCACGAAACTTTGCAAAAATTTTAGAAATTTTTTCGAACATTCCCGTCTTAAACAAGCAACGAGCGGAACGACTCACCTAGAGTTAAATATGAGACGACAACTCATATTCTTCTCTCCATACTCAATCAAAACACCCTAAGGTTCTTTTAAAATAAGCATAGTTCATTCAATGAAGCCACAAGGCGGCAAGGGACTCGAAGCCACAAGTGGCCAGTCCCAACAGTCTAACACGACCAAACTCGCCCTAAGCAAACGTATAACGGCCACATTCGGCAAGCATAAACTAGAAACATATTGATGAAATGGAACACTTTCCCATCAAGTCCAATGACATCCAAAAAATCGATATCATAGTGTCCAGACACCGACCTCCCGAACGAGCAGTCGGTAATAGGGGCCGTTGGCTGGTTCACCTCACCAGTCTCGCCGGGGAATCCCATTCCGATATCTTCTGAATCAGGGTACATGGGAATCGGAGGCCACTGATCCTAAATCCTCTCTTCAATCTGGGGAATCATGGAGTCTCTGTTTGCATTCCTACACATGCGACTCGACTGCTTGGCTATCTCCTTTTCGTAAGAATACTTAGAGGCCTGCGTAAGATACAATCCACCAACGGCACCACGACACTCGCAGTAGTCGCCAACGGAATTGTACATCTTTTTCAGCTCAATGAACTTGTTCCTGAACTGGAAGCGATGGTTCTCCATGATCCCGGTGACCTCCCTCTTCCTTGTCCGGTACTCTCGACGAGTCTCCTTTGCGACCAGATCTCTCTCGCGAAGAGAATTCGCTGCCATCTCACCCTTCAAGCGGGCGATCTCTTTCTCGGCTGTCTAGGACTTGAACCGAGCTGTGCGTGCCTCCAAGAGACTCTCATTGAGAGCCTCGTTCATGATAAGGAGACCCTGCAAAATTTTAGAGTTAGCAAAATTTTGGCAAAAAAACAGAAAATGTATGAATGCAAGGAATAACCCCGTTGAGCATCCTCGATGCTTTTGCAAACTATGGCGACTTGAAAAGCTCACTCTTGGTCGAGGGCATCCCAAAATCAAAGAAGTTGTCGAGGTTGGTGCCAAGAGTGTTGAACTCTGGTGCATCGTCCGGATCAGCGCCACTTCCACTGGTTGGCCATCGAAAAAAGTGCGGAACATGTTGTCCGAAGGAAACTCCAACACGCAAGGCATCTCCATCCCCGATCCCGGAAACATGTTTTTCCTTAGGAGATCTTGACCTCTCCCTCGGATTTTTAAAAGTAACAAACTCATCCATACTCGGCTCCGATTCTTCTTCAACCGATAAGTTGGGCTGAAGTCGAGAATGATGATACGCCACCACAAGACAAACTCGTCTCGGAGAAAATTGACCCCAAAAATACGTACCGTCCCAATGAAGATCCCTAAGAACATGAAGGTCTTCAGGAAACGGGGGCAGAGGATTAGTAACTGCAAAACAAAGAAAGTGAGTACGAGGTCAAATATCTTCTAAACAAAAACACCAACAGATATCTAATCAAGATACCCTTTCGGCCCCATTTACTCCTAAAAAAGGAATGCATCTCTCCTCTAGGACACACTCTCTATGAACACGAAAAAATAGCTCCTTCGATACTCATGCGAATCCAAAGCAAACCCCTTGATTATCGCCATATCGTTCCTCTGGCTCAAACGACATCTGAGCGATGTTCTCGACCACATTGGCTTCAGAAAAGCCTCAAAATAATTAGCGTCGAGAGTCATGCCACAGTCGTAACCCAGAACCAAAATACCTATAAGATGTTGCAAGCTAGTAGGAGTGATTTGGCTTATCGACAATCCAAACCGATCCAGGACTTAGAACAATTACCCTCGAGATGGGAAACCACAAACGACAACGCAGCATAAAAGAGTCGTAACATGTGAAGTATCCATCCGGAGGAGCATCTGCACGTTCTCCAGCCCCCGGGAGTTGAAACTCTACCGAGTCCGGGACATAGCAGAAACTTTTCATGACGTCGAGATTCGAAGGACAACTGTGACTCGAACAACCATGGGTTATTTTAGTACAAAATGGGGGAGGATACCACGACTCATGTGGAGGAGCCTACAAATCGCAAAATGCCAGCCAATACGCATCAGCTTCCGTATGATAAATGGAGTGTGCCACGCATTCAACTTTTGGGGCAACTTCACAATCATGATTAAATCGGGTTCGAAGCAAGAAGGCAAAGCCTTAGCTGAAGCTTTCTGGCTTGAAAATATGATCAAGAACGATAAAAGAAAGAAATGAAGAGAAATATTTGTGGGGTCGATTTCCGTTGAATTAGGAACGCAAGGTAAACCCTAATTTCCCAAAGGTCTCGGATATCTGCTAAACCACACGCCAATCAATCAAAATACAAAGTAAAAATGGAAAACAAAGTAAGAATCAAAATGAGAGAAAATAGATGTCTTATTCCGAATTTGCGTATGAGTGTTTACAACATGATAGGAGCCTAGGCTATGAGAGCTGTCGACAAGATCCCTACTTCTAATAACCTAAGACTGCAAAACCCTGGTTGAGTCGCAGCTCAAATAACAAAAATGGAAAGTTGCCTAAATGCTCTAAGTGCTAAGCTACTTTTGCTCTGAGTAGAGATTTCCGTGTGTTCTTTGCATCATCACCCTCGAGATCCTTATATAATCCTCTAGAGACGGTTTGCTCTTTCCCGTTCTGCCTTTGGTCAAACTTATCGCTTCGCGGAAATATTCCATTTTTCCTCGATCTTCATGATTATCTTCGAAAACTTAACATGTATCCTTCGATCTTGACATTTATCCCTTCGAACTTAGCATTTATCCTTTCCTTCAAAATAAAAGATAAACCGTCATAAATTTTGGGCTTGATTTTGGATAAAATCGCGAGTGGGCCTTTAGTGGAGCTTTAGACCTCGTCGGGCCGTTTTCTGACTTAGGGGTTTCCACGATTTTATCGAGATAACATTATTAAGACGACGTCGTCCGAGGTTAGGATCTTTTGTATGGGACGTGTGACTCTAAGTGTTTAGTTAACCAATATCGTCTCATACGATCGACCCGATCCTTTATCGAGAAAACAAGCACTACAAGAAAACGTTGTTATAGCGACTAGATATTACGACTACATAGGTGTAGTCGTAATTAACCATCTCATTTACGACTACATTACGTCTAAAAAGGCATTAGTCGTAAAACAGAGGTTAACTTGCTACCAATTCCCCTCGACGTACATTAGTCGTAACATAACGACCAATGTACGACCACATGACCGTGTAAACGTACTATAGTCGTTAAATTACGACTAGTGTACGACAACTCGTGTTTAGGATTTCGGTCAAGGGTTTAATGGTAGGTCGATGCTAATTGGTCGTAATCTACGACTAGATTATGACTAAATGATGGACCAAGATGCTAATTAGTCGTAAACTTTCGAAGCTAGGTAGTCATAATGTCCCCTATAAAAGAGCCATCGTTTTCTCCAGAAGCCAAACAAAGATTTTAAAATATTTTAGATAAAGAGTTGAATTTGAAAAAGAGGAAAGAAAAGTACTAGGATCACAACTCCGAAGAGATCAATGCGAGACGAAAATATAAGAAAAAGAGAGAAAAAAAGCTACTAGGATCACAACTCCGAAAAGATTAATGCGGGACTAACATTGAAACGTTGGTTTCGCTTAGAATCTATGGACTTGTGATTCCAGTGTCTTTCTTCTCTTTTTTTTTAAAAAAAAAATACTACAAATGTGGTCCCTAATTGGTCGTAAATGCCTTTTATCACTCATTGGTTGTAATTTTACGACTAATATACATCCAATATCTGTTACCACCAATTAACTACTATTTGGTTGTCAATTGGTCGTAAAAGTGGTACCAGATTACGACTATCTGTTTTGCATCCATTTTGCATCAATTTAACTACTAAGTTAACTGCCTACCAAAATCGAAATTTCTCTATAAATATGATCTTCTTCCTCATTCTTAAAACGAAAAAAATAAATAGAAAACTTTTTAAAAAAAAATGTCTAGAAATATTTATGAGATCCGAAGTTGGATGTATGCACATAAAGATTCAAGAGGAATAGTAACTGATGAATTTTTTAACGGAGCAGAGATGTTCATGAACCAGGCCGGACAAACGTCTCTCACACAGGAAACGGGTAAAATGTTATGTCCTTGTCGTAAATGCAACAATACGAAGTTTGCTGCTAGTGAAACGGTTTGGAAACATATAGTAAATAGAGGATTTACTCCACATTACTATATCTGGTATAACCACGGAGAAGGTGATAATAGGAATGAAGCTAGTAGTAGTAATCAGGTTGAAATAGTTCATAACAGAGAGGAACCACATTTGCTTTCTGAAAGTTATAACCTTCAAGAGGATCATCATATGGTAGATCATGATAGGATGCATGATATGGTAACAGATGCATTTCGTGAAACAACATCTATTATAGAGGAGGTAGAAAATGTAGAGGGGCCTAACTTGGATGCAAAAAGATTTTACGAAATTCTAGCAGCAGCTAATGAGCCAATTTATGAAGGTTGTAGAGAAGGTCTTTCTAAATTATCATTGGCTGCTAGGATGATGAATATCAAAACTGATCATAACTTACCTGAAGTTTGTATGGATGCATGGGCTGAGTTGTTTAAAGAGTATTTGCCTGAAGATAATTTGTCTGCTGAATCTTATTATGAGATTCAAAAACTTGTTCATAGTCTTGGCTTGCCTTCAGAGATGATAGATGTCTGTATAGACAATTGTATGATCTTCTAGGGAGATGATGTCGAATTGTTAGAGTGTAAATTTTGCAAGAAGCCGCGATATAAACCGCAAGGACGTGGACGAAATAGGGTTCCGTACCAGCGGATGTGGTACTTATCCATTAAGGATAGACTGAAGAGATTATATCAATCTGAGAAGACGGCATCATCAATGAGATGGCATGCAGAACATACCCAGAAGGAAGGTGAGATCAATTATCCCTCTGATGCAAAAGCGTGGAAACACTTGAATTCGGTGTACCCTGATTTTGCAAGTAACCCCCGGAACGTTTATCTTGGACTCTGTACATATGGCTTTAGTCCATTTGGAATGTCTGGAAGACAATATTCGCTTTGGCCAGTCTTCTTGACACCGTACAACCTTCCTCCAGAGATGTGTAATGCAAAGGAATTGCTTTTCATGAGTATATTGATACCTGGACCAAAGCATCCAAAGAGGTCACTGAATGTTTTTTTACAGCCTTTGATTAAAGAGTTGAAGGAATTATGGTCAACAGGCGTGCAAACATATGATTGTTCAACAAAAACAAACTTCACAATGCGAGCAGTTCTTTTGTGGACCATTAGTGACTTTCCTGCATACGGGATGTTGTCAGGTTGGACGACGCATGGTAGACTATCTTGTCCTTATTGTATGGGAAGCACAGACGCATTTCAGCTGAAGAATGGTAGGAAAACTTCCTGGTTTGATTGTCATCGAAGATTTCTTCCCATTAACCATCCATACCGAAGGAATAAGAAATTGTTTCGGTCAAAGAGGGTTGTAAGGAAAGATAAACTAATGATATCAACAAAAGGAAAGATCAACACTTTGTGAAGTGGTTAAAAACGCTGGTAAATATATATATATTTAGGAAATTATATATATATATATATATATATATATATATATATATATATATATATATATATATATATATATATATATATATATATATATATATACATATATCTAATTTCAGATGGATATGTTTCAAATCTATCGATATATACTGCAGGTCGATTATGATGATCCATTTTATCCTCAGTGGTTACACGAATTGATAGAAGGTCCGGTCGCAAAGGTCACCACAGCATCTATGTATTTCACACGTGGATACACTTTTCACAGTTACGAATATGGAAACTGGAGAGCAACAATGAACTATGGAGTATGTCTCAAAGGCGAAACAGATTTTTACGGAATCATACAAGAGATCATCGAAGTGGAGTTTCCCGGCATGAAGCTCAAATGCGTACTCTTCAAATGTGAATGGTTTGACCCCACTGTCAATAGAGGTGTTCGGTATAGTAAGTTTTGTGTTGTTGACGTAAATGCCACACGGAGGTACAACAAATTTGAGCCATACATATTGGCTTCTCAGGCAGACCAAGTATGTTTTATACCTTACCCAAGGATCAGACAATCTAGAAGTTTCTGGTTAGCCGCTATAAAAGTTACACCTCGGGGCCGAGTATTGAACGATGAACAACTGCCTTTACAAGAAGATGTCGTAAATGAAGTAGAAGTACCTGAGCAACGTATTGATGATATCTTACTTGTTGATCCGCATAATCCGATATATGAAGAACTTCCAGACGATGCGATTTTGGACGAAGCCAACGAAGATGAATTTGAAGAAAATGATGAGGTGGAAAATGTTTCTGAGGACGAGTGATGATTAAGTGTGTTTGATTATGTAATCTATCGTCAGTTGTATTTGATTCCGTTATGAAATACACTATGTTTGCATTATAAAATTATGATCAACATAATATTCTTATATTTTTTTGGAGTTTCGAGATTAATTGATACGTGTTTGCGGTTTGCGGTTTGTGGTAATTGGGGTTTGGGGGTTGGAGGTTTGGGGTTTAGGGTTTATGTTTGTGGTTTGTGGTTTAGGGTTTAGGGTTTAGGGTTTAGAAGACTACATTACGACTAATAAATCATTGGAGTCTAAATAGTCGTAACTGTTCGACCCTATCTGGTCGTAATATACAGATGGACACACATTGGTCGTAGTATAGTCGTAATGTCGTCGTAACAGTTTTTGGTCGTCCATTAGTCGTAATGTTACGACGATTTTATGACTATTGATCGTACATTAGTCGTAGAATTACGACTAATGTACGACCAAGCTCAAAACCGTATATATATAGAAACCTCGTGGAAGCATTTCAGTTGCTCATTCCCTTCTCTCTAACAACTACTCAACATCTCTCTAGGTAATTATTTTTTATTTTTAGGTGGTTAGTTAGGTAATTAGTTTAGGTTTGGAATTAGTTTAGGTTTGAAATTAGTTTAGGATTGGAATTAGATTTATTTTAATTGTTTAATTTAACCCGTTTATTTTTTTTATAAATTTTAGATATATACATTGCGCTATGTCTGGTAGAAAGAGAATCCGGAACCTCGCGGCTAGAAACTCCTACGGGAGTACTTTTCTCGGTCAGTCATCTACCTCGGCTGGCACATCATCCGGCGGCACCTCATCCGGCCCTGACCCGGTTCCGGAGACCCAACCGGCACATACTACTCAGGAGCAGTATGTCCCTCCGTATTATCCGCGCATTGAGGATGATACGGATTTCTTCACTTATGAGCCGGAACCTGATTATGTCCCTCCGCCTCCCCAGAACCCGTCACAAAATCCTTATCCGGCTCCTCAGAACCCGCAAAAAAATCCTTATTCAGCTCCCCAGAACCCGCAACATGCCCAGAACCCGCAACAAAATCCTGATCCGGCTCCCGGTCTTCATCCAGATCTGATGGTGCCGCCGAATGCACCATATGCGAGATATACGGTGGAAGATATTTTCGGGATACCGGGCCGAGAAGGTTTACAAATTGTCGATCCGGATCGACGCCCCGGCACGTTTTGGTAATTATTCTAAATTATTTAATTAAAGTTTAAATTTTAAAAATTTATTTAATATTAATATAAATATATAAATTCTTTCAAATTTTGTAGGTTTTTGACGGACAATGTTTTAGGACAGAGCGTTGGGGATATCATTCGGGCAAATTTTCGGCATGCCCACCCCAACTGGACTCTTACACCGGACCACGTTCGCATTACGTGGTTCAAGTGTTTCGCGGTTAGTTTCTTTCTTTTTTTAAAAAAATTAATTCATGCGTTGATAGTATATATATAAGTACTAATGTTTTTTAATTTTTCATAAAATTTTTTGTAGCAAAAATGGAATTGGTCCATTGGTGTCAACGAGGAGGTCAAATCTTGGTTCTACAAAAAGGCGATGCAGCGCCTCAAGAACATTGTTGGAGATTGGAAGGACGACTATAGGCTAAGACTGGATGACGCAAAACCAACCTACCTCAGCAATGACGTTTGGGTTGGTTTGGTGGCTTTTTGGATGAAGCCTGAGTCAAGGGCGAAGTCTACCAAGTACTCTGCGGTCCGGTTGACCAAGGATGCTCAAGGTAACCCGCCAGTTCTTCATACTTCCGGGCAGACTCCACATGCTGGGAGGGCACTTGAAATTGTAAGTGTTTGAATATTCTTGATTTTATTATATATTTTTTATGCAAATTTTTAATTAATTTCTTTTTATATAGGCCGCCAAAGAAGGAGCACCACCATCTCTCGCTCGGCTATACAAGATTACCCACCAGCGTTCTGATGGGACTTTTGTGCATCCTCAAGCAGAGAAGATCTACAACGAGGTAGAGGCTCGGATCGAAGAGGTCCAGACTTAGATGTCGCAACAAAATCCGGATGCTCCACCGGTCCAGCTTTCAACCATCGACCAAGACAAGATTTTCGAGCAGGTAAATTATTTTATTTTTTAACTTTATTAACATTTTCAATTTTTTATTAAATTTTCACATTTTTACTTAATTATATAAATATAATTTAGTAAATAAAATTTGATCTTTTGTAGGTTGCTCCGAAGAAAAGGGGACGTATTGTTGGGATTGGGACTGTGAACGATGTCTCGAGGGCGAGGGCCGAACATGCAGCAAGAATAGATGAAGATTCCTCTCTCCGACGGGAACTAGCATCTGCCGACAAAGTCATAGACGAGCATGAAGACAAATTCAAGGCTATGGCGAATATGTTCGATCTTATGATGGAGACCTCGAACCCAAACCCGATAGTTGCAAATGCATGGCAAGCTCTACGTCCGAGCTTTAACCCCGACCCCACTCCGGAAGAGCAAGTGGATATTGGTCGACATGCGGAGCAGCACACTTCCGAATTCTTCCAAGACATGAACCTCAACAAAACACCTTAGTTTTTTCGGTTTTTTGTATGAATACTTTATATATTATTTTAATCAAATATAATTTTATATATATAATTTTAAAATTTATTAATTTTAAAAAAACAAAATAAAAAAATCAAATAAAAAAAATCAAATAAAATATTTATTTAAAAATAAAATCAACATTAGTCGTAAATTAGTATTTAATTTACGACTAATGGAAAACAACAGTCGAAGTTACTTAGTTGTAATATTACGACTAAGTAACTACCAATATTTACGTTTGCTTTACGACTACTACAATTACGACTCATTAACTAATAATTGTATTACGTCAAATTAACTACGAAATGTGTTACGACTACACACGTCACCTCAATATTACGACTAATTCCTTAGTCGTAATATTACGACAAGGTTACGACTACGTCCTGTGGACTTAATATTACGACTACGTTACGACTAATTGTGCATTACGACTAGCGAATAACGACCAATGGGTTTTCGATGTTAATTGGTCGTAAAAGGCATATTACGACAAATTAACAACCAATACTGTAGTCGTTAGACACTTGTTTTCTTGTAGTGAAGTTCTTTCGGTAAGGTTCCAATATCAATCCCGATCGAGATGGAACACAAATAAGTTCGATCAAGTATCGAAAGAGGGAGTTTAACGAGGATGAGGTGAAACTGGATTGATCCGACTTGCCGAACGAACGAGTCGAATTGCTCGTGTCATCTAACTCGCCCGTTTGACGAGTTGGCCTTGTCCAACTCGCCATACGGGCGAGTTGGCCGTGTCGTGCCCACCAACTCGCCTGTAAGGCAATTTGGCCTTGTCCAACTCGCCGTACGGGCGAGTTGGTCGTGTTATGCCATCCAACTCACCCATATGGCAAGTTGGACAGTCCAACTTGCCATATTGCGAGTTGGTTGAACAGTACTGACCAACTCGCCCGTATGTCGAGTTGGCCTTGTCCAACTCTCCATATGGGCGAGTTGGTCAGTCCATGCTGACCAACTTGGCCATATGGCGAGTTGGCCTTGTCCAACTCGCCGTACGAACGAGTTCGTCGATCCATGCTGACCAACTCGCCCATATTTGGGAGTTGGCCTTGTCCAACTCGCCATACGGGCGAGTTGGTCGGTCCAGGCTGACCAACTCGTCCGTATGGCGAGTTGGCCTTGTCCAAGTTGCCATACGGGCGAGTTGGTCGATCCGTGCTGACCAACTTGCCCGTATGGGAGTTGGTCGATCCGTGTTCCTTTCTTTCGAGTTTTGGCCTGGAAACTTTCGTTAATTTGATTTTGAGACTGCATTCGTATAAAAACATGATTTTTAGATTCTAATTTTTATAATACCGTTTTTGACCCCAACAAACGCATTCTCCCGGTAGTTTTTCGACAATGATTCAGTCGTAACCGATTTTGACCCTAACAGTTAGCCCCTCAGCTCGTTAGAATCGCCAGGTTCTAGCGAGTGATATTTGGCAGGTTTGGTAAGCTAGGCGGAATCAATGTTTGAAAAGGTCTGTTGAAAGTGGTCTACTTATTCCTCTAAGAGAGGAATGCAGTAGGATTGGGGCTGCGCCTGGTGAAGGCTGCCTACATACCCTCTTAGAGGGATCAAGCCTTTCGTAGTTCGTCCTGGAGCTTAAGATTCGTACGAACTATTTTCCAGTGAGACCTTTATATTCTAGTAATGGGTAGATATTATCAAGCATGTTGATGTCAATGTCATTTTGTATCAGCCCCGAGACTAGCCTCGTAGGCTGTTTGCTTCGGCCAAGTGTGGCCGTTATATTTTTTGGATTGACCCTGTGTATCTTCGAGTCCCTGCCGCTTTGCGACTGCTTTTAAAATTGTGTTTCTCGTTTTAAGAGAATGTTTGTATTCATATGAATGTAGAGGTAAAAATATGAGTTATCATCTCATAGTCTAACTCTGGGTGAACTGATATACTCTTGGTCATTTTTGAGAATTTTCCGCAGAGTGTAAAGTTGCAGGTTTTCCAAAGACCTTTGAATATTAGCCAAGATACAAGTTTTGTTATCCGTTTGATACTATGCCTAGAGTTTTTAAAGACCAGTGTGCTGGGTTTAGGGTAAGACCTAGGTCTAATCACAGTTTTAAGGCATGCGATGACTACTTCGGCTTACGTTTCCCGTATTGCTTTTGACCTGATTCCATCCCGCTTTAAAGTCCACGATTGGTTCTCGGCTTACACGACTTGTATGGTAGGAATCGAGCATCTCTTCGAGGACAATTTTTAAGCCTCCCAAAAGTGCTGACCAAAATTTTGGATTTCTTTTATAGCGCTATTACCCTTGTGTCGGTTGTTCGAGAGCTATCTCTACGAGATGGCTTAGTCAGTTTAGGACGTTAAGAATTTGTTGTGATCAGGAAAAAACTTATTTGTAGATATAATCCTTTTTGAAACTTCGCGAAGGATATGTGTTTAAGAAAGTGTGTATGTTTTATAGTCGCAGACGGACTGGTTTTAAGGTTAACATTTCGTTTCAGAAAGTTTTGATGAAAAACAGTTCTCTGAGCGTTAGAGACGTCTTGCTGTGTCGAAGGTTGAGTTTTTCTTTCGTATGCCGCATTTCGTGCTTGAAATGTTTGTGGGCTTGAAGATGTGTGGTATCACAAGGTTTTTTTTTTTAACCTTACAGAAGAGAAACATTTTGGTTTGTTTCCGAGGAATAAGGACCAATGGGTCACGCAAATTTGTCCCTAAGAATATGCGACTTTTTTCATTGTGCTTTGTGAAGAATCCCCTCCCCCCTTGAGATTTATTTCGTGTATAGTTTAGGATGCTTTGCATAGCTCTAGGAGCTTTAGTACGAGTTTTTCCTTATGTGACGCTTTTCACTTGTAAAACGATGTGGGTTTAGAGTTAACTGTGGAACATATTGAGCTTGGTTGGTTGTCGTCAAGTTTATGCTCTTCGTTAACCTTATGGTGGTTACGAATAAGTTTTGATATTAAGAATTTGTCGTATGATTTCCGATTATGGGTTATACTATAGTTTTTTGCACTTGGCGTTTTTAAACTAATCGTGGATTGTCGTTTTGCCGCTAAGTGATTGGGTGAGCAGTGGTTGCTAAAACATTATGGCCCGGTCGGAAGGATGTGTTCAGCCGAATAGCCAAGGATGTTGTTGGTCTTGGATTGACTACGGCATGTTTGTGTCAACATTAAGGTCATGCTACTTTAGAACTTTCCTAAAGAGGATACCGAATTCCGGTTCGTATTTTTATCGGAAGGAGTAATTGGCCGAGGGCCAAAGAGTGTTTGTCGAGATCGACGGGCCAAGTCAGATTTTTCCGTGCTATAGTCGTACAAAAATTGTTTTGTTTTTGTATAATGAAGAAAAAACCTAAAAGGCTCGATAAAGAGATGATTGCCTGCTCGGAATCAACAAAGGGAGATGGGAGGCAGAATCCAGCGAGCCGCATGGCTAAGGAGTCAGATCTGTAAGATCCTAGTACGAAGAGATAAAGTTTAGTTTTTTCGTTGAGAGACGAGTCATATGACTTTTTGTTTAGCTATACGCAAATTGTCCAAAACACTTCTCCGTAAAACTTGCTACGTTTGTTTCCAAAAGTTTCTTCGCATAACTTGGTGTGGCAATACGAAGGATGTTTCGCGTAAGGTTTACGAGAAGTGAATGGCATAGAAGTAAGTTTAGAATGTCTCTCGGAGATTACTCGTGATATTTGCGAACGAGGAATGTGTTTTCCTCATTCTCTTTCCCGCATTGCGAAGTCGTTTTTTCACGACGCAGGATTGTGACTTTGGGGACTTTCAGTTGAGGACTAAGGAATCATCGCGTTTAAGAAAACTATTGCTAGGAACGAGGACGGTTTTAAGAAGACGTTTCACGTGTTTCTAGTTCCTTTTTCCTTAGGACAGCAAGATAAGTGTGTGTGGGCGATCGGTTTTCTTGGTTTTTCCGAGAATTTAGATCGGTTTTTTGCCAATTTGCGTAGCAGATCGCCTGAAACACTAGATCGGACAGGAAATTACTGAAGCATTTAGATCGCTAGACTGTTCTCCTAGATCCTAAGTTCCCTAAAGTTTTATGGCGATCTCCGAAGCATTTTTTATATTCTTAGTACCAATTCCTACGACAAATTCGCCGAAGTCTGATTTCAAAAAAGTTCCAGTACGGCGCCATACCTTAGTTTTCTCGAAGGTTTGGGTTCACCTCTTCTCTGTTTTGCTTGCTCGTCTTCCCTTCTCTTCTCCGTGTCTGGACACCCTTAAGAATGGTAACCAATATTAGTTCCTTCCAGGCGCGTTTAGGCGCTCAACCTGTCTGCGGTTTTTATTGTAAAGTTTCCGACGGTAACTCCAATCGAGACGAACACAAGCAGATGTTTCGACCGACGATCAAGGAGAAGGCTAAGATGGGAGTTAAGTGCGAGTAGGATGCCAATAGGGC